>MJUU01038744.1:0-14516 GCA_002080025.1 Modiolus philippinarum | reverse complement strand
AGGAGGAAACTCGACAAAGATGCACAAGTATGAATGTGAAGATGATGCGATTAGAGGTTTCATGGTTCTCCAACGATGAGAGAAAAAAGTTGGAGGTCACGAGTCCTGTTACGGTTTCTTTATAAATAAATATTCTATATATATAAATTTTAGTAAGTTACAATTTTTTTTTCATAGTTCAAGTATATGCATTGCCTTGTGTGAAAAGTCTACTGTAATTGGTCTTTTAATCCACCTTAAATTGTTAAAGAGTTGTCGACTAATTTTGGTATGCTTCGTACACTGATGAAAAGGGTGTTTTTTTTTCTTCAAGTGTGCTTCATACCTGAGCATGAATATGAGCTTTTTCAAATCGAATTCAGAAAGGAAGCTACAAAGCGCAATTATAGGTTGTCAGTAGTCCTTGCCTGGCTGTCGACATTTTTGACTTGTCAACTGGTTTGATTTAATTTATGAAGAGGTCTATGAATTGAATTTAAGATTTTTTTTAATCTGCAATACAAGTAAATTGCTCCCGGGTGTTGTTCAAAAAAGTTTACAGTTATGGCTTTAGCAGTTTTACGGTAAAAACGAGATGTATTGTTTATATCTTGAAAAAAAAGTAAAAAAGGCCCCTATTTTGCTAAAAAAAAAGTCTAATCTTCCTGAAGTCTAGCCGGATAATGATATTCTTGAACTTAATTTATTAGTCTGATTAAAAACATGGTACACTTGCAATTAATGGATGTCACAATTTGTAGCTGACCATTGTTATTGAAACGACATTACGGACTAAATCGACGACACTGACGCCAGAAACACAGTAATTTCTTTTCGAATTGCACATATACGATTGCTACTTATTTACGCCCCCCCCCCCCTTTTAAGGCTTTTTCTAACACACACGCACGTAGATACAGTCATGTAATATATCCCATTGAATAAAAGTAATGTTACATTTTAGTGCTCTGGCTACCTAATACGAACTCATTACAACATAAAATTTTATGTCAATGCCATTCAAAAGTTAAAAAAAAAATCAGCACGATTTAGTTTTTTTCAAGTCAAACACACCCTTTCAAAATGTACACAAAACAATTGTCTCCCCTGGATTCACCCTAACAACGAATTTTCTAAACTGTACCGATTTTTGGCATATGCTTCGATTTTTTGGGAAATCGACTCTTGGATTTACATAGGGAAGGCCGATCGAACGAACACGTGCTTTTTCTCGCACACTCATCAGATTTGAATTTTTTTAGATTTTTTTTTCTCATCGACCAGTTGATAATAAATGCCTTCCGGGTCGACATAACGACGACTTCAACTCCTATTTTGTAATGTTATTTTTGGTTTCAGCGTCTTCTGTAATAATGAGGTTGAAAGAAAAACTACTTGCTATCTTATCTGTTTTGTTATAATCCCGGTATTTGACGATTTTTTAATGTTACAGTGACATTTTCAGGACCTGCCCAAACCGCCGCGTCCATTTTGGAGGTACAAGTTTTTGGCTAGATTTTGAAGAGTTCCTAATTTAAAGGGTAGATAATTTTCGTCAACCGGGTTTCTGACAGTATATTCAGTCACTGTGTCTTTTCTCACTGCCGATGTTTTATTGTTTTATAAAAGGAATTTTTCAGTCATTTTTTTTTATTTTCTACATACGTTAAACTGTCTATGCAAGGATTTTTCTAATATCATTGCAGACTTTTTACTGTATACACAAATAGTGACTGTTCAGTCATATTTTTCTTTTGTCACAACAAACATTTTACTATTTATTCCAGGACTACAAGTTTGTTCAGTCTTTTATCATTATCGATGTTTTGATGTCTTATGAAAGAAATATGTGCAGTCTTTACAAGGATTATTTTGTTCAGCCACTATTTCTAGTAAAACTGCAGACGTTTTACTACCTAAACCAGGACTATGTTCATTCACTTTTTCTAGTGTCACTTCAGATCTTTCACTGTCTTTACCAGGACAGTATGTTTAGCCCCTGTTTCTAGGGTCATTGCAGATTTTTTTTCTGTCCATACCAAGACTATTATAAATCGTTGTTTCTAATGTCACTGCAGACGTGTTACTGTCAATTCCAGAATTATGTTCAGTCACTGTTTTTTATGTCAATACCGACGTTTTACTGTCGATACAAAGAGCATCGATTCAGTCACTGCTTCTTTGGTCATTGCAGACGTTTTACTGTTTATAGCAGGGCTTTGTTTAGTTTCTTTTCCCTTTGTCACTCTACACGTTTACCTTTTATACTAGGGTTGTTCAGTCACTGTTTCTAGTGTAATTTACTGTCTTTACAAGGAGTCGATTCATTCACTGTTTCTGGTGTCACTGCAGATGTTTTACTGTCTGTACTGAGAATATGTTCAGTCATTGCAGACGTTTTTCTGTCGATAGTAGGACTATGTTTAGTCACTACAGAAAATTTACTGTCTTACTAAGACTATGTTCAGTCACTACAGACGTTTCACTGTCTATACTATGTTTAGTCACTACAGAAAATTTACTGTCTCTACTGTGACTATGTTCAGTCACTGCTGACGTTTCACTGTCTATACTACAACTATGTTCCGTCATATCTGACATTTTACGGTCTTTACCAGAATTATGTTATTGCATGGTTTCTTTTGTCACTAAATTTGCTAGTATTAGAGAATTAACGTATGCAGTGTATACACCAACAGTAGCATTTTACCTGGACTTATTATTATGATTGGATTAAATCCAAATTAGGACAACTCATAAAATGGTGTTTTAAGTTTTTTGGTTTGCATGTTCTAACAAAACAGAAAAAAAAAAACCAAACAAACAAAAAAAAACAAAACAAAAACAAAAAACAAAAACAAAACAAAAACAAAAACAAAAACAAAAAAATAACAAGGATTCTTCTCTGATAGTACCTACAATAATCATTGTTCCTAGACATGTGATGATATGATAAATGCACTCATTCTTTTGCTAGACAACATTTTTGTCGTTTTGGCAACAATATTTATCAAAAGGTCATAGGTATTCCCATGGGTACAATTTATGCACCTCTCATTGCAGATCTATTTCTGTTCTGTTACATAGGAGACTTCATGAAAATACTTCAAAACGGATCCATACCTAACAGTGATAAACTTATTTCCATTTTCAATGATAAAAGCAGGTAAATTAACGGTATCCTTACTATTGACAATCGGATCCCCAGTTTTTAGATTATGTAGACATCATTTACCCACAAGATCTGAAATTAAATAAAGCTAACAATGACTCAAATATTGTCTTTTTTTTGGATCTAACTATCATTATTGAATCTGGTAAAATAAAAACTAAACAAGAATATGTGTCTAATGGACACAATGCCCCGCCTTGCAACTATTTTGAACAATGCTATATTTCATGATCAGTAAAGCATTAAGTTGGTTACAGTGATATGTTTTTTATTATGATTTTTGTTTAATCATACCCTAATGGGTATTTAATTTAATGGGTGGTAAATGATAATAGCATACATCCTTCACATAAAAAGAAACTTAAACCTATGGATAAACCTCGAACTACCCCCCTTTTTCCATAATCAGTAATGCATGAAGTTGGTGGCATGAATAAATATTTGATATGTTTTTTTCTTTATTTATATCCTAATGTGTATTTATATAAAGTTTTAATAAAAGCATACATCCATCACAGAAAAGAAACTTAAACCTTAGGTAAATCTCATATCCCCCTTTTTCTATGACCAGTGAAGCATGAAGTTGGTAGCATGGATAAACTTTTATTATGATTTTTAATTATACCATAATGTGTATTTATACAAAGTTTCAGGATAGTGGCATACATCTTTCATACAAAACAACTTAAACCTGAGGGTAAACCTAACTTGGGACGGACGGACGAACGGACAAACGGAGGAACGGACGGACTATCGTAGGCGGGGCATTATATATGATAAAAGGGATGATTTAATTTCACTATTACCAATTTCCCTTTCCTTGACGGCGACATACCTCTTACTCCATCCTACGGGGTGCATATTTCCGAGTCAGTACGATTTGCACGCATTTCTTCTACTCTTGACGATTTCAAAGAACGTAACCTTACTATCGCAGCCAAATTTTTACAACAGAGTTACAGGTTTAATAACTTGTTGAATACTTTTAAGAAGTTTTATTATATAAATGAACATTTAATAGCTTAGCATGGTTTTACTCGCAAACAGCTTATTACTATGGGCATTTGTAATCCTCGTTTTTTACGAAAATGTTGTTAAAAATGCCAAAAAACTGATTAAAGTTCCAGAAAAGCTGGGACGTAACCTACATTCATTACATAATAGGGGATATCGACAAGATACTCTACTTGCATCCGTAAAATTAGCTTTGAGATCTAGTGACCGTAAAATTTACATACATGCTGGCCTCTCACTGATACTGCCAATGTCTATTGAAATATATGATGATTCTTGACCAAACCCTTCGGGAAGTCTTGAATTTGATTTTTCTTCCGTAGTGTTTTACCTGCAGACTAGGTTCCTTGAGCTAGCCGACAGTTTAGCGGCGAGCACCCCTTGACCAATCTTTCAAAATTACGTAGTCATTTTCTCTCCTTTCAAGATTGTGGTCATTGAGTTAGTAGTCAACCTGTATTGGGTTTTATTCGTATGTTTAATATACTATAAGGAAACAGGACAGATAAATGGGATTTTGGGTACCCATAATCCGGTTTAACCCTACCGCTTGCTTTTGCTAGTGCCTGTACCAAGTCCTGCTGTCCCGAGTTCCTATCGTTGTTTACGTTTGTCCATTGTCTTGTTTGTGTTTTTCCTGTGTACTTCCCTGGCAGATTGTGGCATGTGACTGTAATTTTCAGCCAATGCAGGTGTTTCCTGTTATCCCCTTTGTTACATTTATATCCCTTTACCTCTGAAATAAAAACTTTACAAGCGCGTTGATCTCGACTTTCCAGTAGTGAACTTTCCATCTTTGAGCAAAGGTATAAATTACATTTTCAATAAGGTCTAAAGTTTCACTACATTCCCTGGTAGCAATCGTGGATGAGGTACGGAAATGCTGGATACCTCTTTTATAAGGGACCAGTAAGGATCATTAGGACTAAGATTGGCTATATTTGGACTAGAAGTTTCTAAGAAGTGGATGTGGTTTCCATAGGGTCCGATTATATATGTTCACTGTTGGCAGTCAAAGGTATGGACCTTCTGAATACCTGTTTTAGGAGGAGCCATCTTAAAACTTTGTGGGCAAGTATGGTTCCAATTTTTCACGTAGTTTCAGATGAGTAGATCTCTGAATATTTTTTTCCGGCAATTACCATGATTTGACTGACCAATACAATGTTGCAATTGTCACCTCAAACAAGGACTATATATTACATAGTCCCTGCTTCAGAGGTTTAACGGTTGTTACCATGATTTGACATATCGCTAAAAATGCTGCAGTTGTTACTGCAGGTGTTTTATCATTGAAACAATGATTTGACATATCGCTACAATGATGCAATTTTTGTTACTGGTGATGTTTTACAGTTGTAATAATGATTTGACAGATCGCTGCAATGCTGCAATTGTTACTACAGAAGTTTTATGGTTGTAACAACGATTTGACATATCGCTACAATGTTGCAAATAACAAAATACCGAAGTGACTGATAATTTATTTTCTGCATATGCGCATTTCGACAACTTATGTCTCATCAGTGCAGATAAAACCAAAAATTTGGAAGTCCATTTACCGCAAAATATGTTACAGCTGATGGAGAACAAATAACCAAAAAGATCTAAATAGAAGAAGCAAAATACTGCTGATGTTTTAAGGTTGAAACATTGATTTGACATCGCTACAATGCTGCAATTGTTACTACAGATGTTATACGGTTGTAACAATGAGTTGACATATCGCTTCAATGCTACAGTTGTTACTAAAGATGTTTTCCGATTGTTACCATAATTAGACAGATCGCTGCAATGCTGCAATTTTTACTACAGATGTTTTACGGTTGTAACATTGTAGCACATATCGCTACAATGCTACAATTGTTACTACATATGTTTTACGGTTGTAACAATGAGACGACATATTGCTACAATGCTGAAATTGTTACTACAGATGTTATACGGTTGAAACAATGATTTGACATATCGCTACAATGTTGCAATTGTTACTGCTGTTTTACGGTTGAAACAATGATTTGACATATCGCTTCAATGCTGCAAATATTACTACAGATGTTTTACGGTTGTAACAATGATTTGACATATCACTACAATGCTACAATTGTTACTACAGATGTTTTACGGTTGTAACAACGTATCGCTACAATGTTGCAATTGTTACTACAGACGTTTTACGGTTGTAACAATGATTTGACATATCGCTATAATGCTACTATTATTACTGCTGATGTTT
This sequence comes from Modiolus philippinarum, assembly GCA_002080025.1. Lineage (NCBI taxonomy): Eukaryota > Metazoa > Mollusca > Bivalvia > Mytilida > Modiolidae > Modiolus > Modiolus philippinarum. Next base: position 8,115 of record MJUU01038744.1, on the reverse strand, counting down.
TACGGTTATAACATTGATTTGACATCGCTTCAATCTTGCAATTGTTACTAAAGATTTTATACTGTTGTAACAATGATTTGACATATCGCTACAATGATGAAATTGTTACTGGTGATGTTTTACAGTTGTAACAATAATTTGACATATCGCTACAATGCTGCAATTGTTACTACAGATGTTTTACGGTTGTAACAGTGATTTGACATATCGCTATAATGTTGCAAATGTAACTGCTAATGTTTTGCGGTTGAAACATTGATTTGATATCGCTACAATGCTGCAAGTTTTACTACAGATATTATACGGTTGTAAGAAAGGTTTGACATATCGCTTCAATGCTACAATTGTTACTAAAGATGTTTTCCGGTTGTTACCATGATAAGACAGATCGCTACAATGCTGCGATTTTTACTACAGATATTTCCCGGTTGTTACCATGATTTGACATATCGCTACAATTCTGCAATGGTTACTGCAGATGTTTTACGGTTGTATCATTGTAGCACATATCGCTACAATAATACAATTGTTACTACAGATGTTTTACGGTTGCAACAATGAGACGAGATATCGCTACAATGCTGCAATTGTTACCGGGTCTTCCAGATGCACCACTAAACCTCTTTCACAGCTACTCACTACTTTGTTGACCGCAGTCAGAGACGGCCTGAAAAATTACTGTAATAAAGCTTACTCCACAAGCGGTGTGAATCAAATGTGGATTCTTAAAAATTCAAAAGATCTTCTTGAACAGCTTTCCTCAACCAGTCTTACCCATTGCCATAGCATTCAAACTTTTGACTTTTCTACACTTTATACAACCCTGCCACACAATAAACTGAAAACAGTAATTGCAGATTTAATACATCAATGTTTCTGCACAAAAAATGGAGAACGCAGATACACCTATTTAGTTGTAGGGAAAGACAAGACATATTTTGTTAAGAACCACACCGATTCAAATAAGAAGTACACCGAGACTGACGTAATCAAAATGTTAGAATTTTTGATCGACAATATTTTTGTCGAATTTGGAGGTCGTGTTTTCCAACAGACAATAGGGATTCCTATGGGAACAAACTGTGCGCCGCTTTTAGCTGACCTTTTCCTCTACTCGTACGAGGCCAAGTTTTTACAAGGGCTTATTCAAAGAAAACAAAAACATTTAGCCCAGTCCTTTAATTTCAGCTTCCGCTACATAGACGATGTGCTTTCTCTTAATAATCCTAAATTTAAGGATTATTTACATCAGATCTATCCAAATGAGCTTGAAATTAAAGAAACAACTGAAACACCTACTTCAGCTTCGTACTTAGATCTTTTATTGTATATTGACGAAGATGGACGTTTGAAATCTAAGCTATATGACAAGCGTGATGATTTTAATTTCCCCATTGTAAACTTTCCCTTTCTTAGCAGCAATATACCTACCTCTCCAGCCTATGGAGTGTACATTTCGCAGTTGATACGTTACTGTCGGGCTTGTAGTTTGTACAGTGATTTTTTGAACAGAGCAAAAACACTGTCCCTAAAGCTGCTTAGTCAGGGATTTGTTCAACCTTTGTTAATTTCATCCCTCAAGAAATTCTATGGCCGTCACCATAGCATCATTGAAAGATATGACGTGTCAGTATCCCAAATGAAAGTGGACATTTTCAGCTAGATTCACGTCTTCCCGGATTTGACTACCGACTTTGACATTTTCCCGGATTGAATCACTCACAGTGTGACGGGTGCTGTTAACAGAGCAGGACATGCTTACCCTTCCGGAGCACCTGATGTCACTCTTAGTTTCACTGGAGTTCACACTGTGAGTGCCTTTGTTCTGAATGTTGTGGTTTCTGGTTCTGTGCTTTGTGTCTGTCTGGCGTCATTGTTTTTGTGTCTAACGTCATTGTTTTCTGTGTTCTCGTTTTTGCCCTGTCTTTGGACTTCGATTTTTGTGAATATCACCCCTTTGTTCCTTCGGTATTCTACTGCCGTTGTTTACTACAGATGTTATACGGTTGTAACAATGATTGACATATCGCTACAATGTTGCAATTGTTACTGCTGATGTCTTACGGTTGAAACAATGATTTGACATATGCCACAATGCTGCAATTGATACTACAGATGTTTTACGGTTGTAACAATGATTTGACATATCGCTACAATTTTGCAATTGTTACTTCAGATGTTTTACAGTTGTAACAATCATTTCACATATCGCTACAATGCTGCAATTATTTTTACAGATGTTTTACGGTTGTTACAATGATTTCACATATCGCTTCAATGTTGCAATTGTTACTACAGATGTTTTACGATTGTAACATTGATTTGACATATCGCTACAATGCTGTAATTGTTAGTACAGATGTAATGATTTGACACATCGCTATAATGCTGCAATTGTTCCTGCTGAAAAGTTACTGTGATAAGGTCTATTCCAAGAGCGGCGTCAATCGGATGTGGATTCTATAAAATTTTAAAGATCTCCTTCAACAGCTATCCTCTAGCAGTCTCGCCCATTGCCATGGCATACAAACTTTTAATTTTTCTACTCTTTATACTACCCTGCCACACAATAAATTGAAAACAGTAATTTCTGGTTTGATGCATCAATGTTTCTGCACTTAAAACGGAGAACGCAGGTACACTTATTTAGTAGTAGGGAAAGACAAAACATAACTTTTAGCTGATCTCTTTCTTTTCTCGTATGAGGCCAAGTTTTTACAAGGGCTATCACAGAAAAAAAGAAAAGCATTCTTTAATTTCAGCTTCCGCTACATAGACGATGTACTTTACCTTAAAAATCCAAAATTCAAGGAATATTTACACCAGATCTTTCCCAATGAGCTTGAAATTAAAGAGACTACTGATACACCTACTTCAGCTTCGTACTTAGATCTTTTGATATACATGGATGAAGATGGGCCTTTGAAATATAAGCTATATGACAAACGTGATGACTTTAACTTCCCAATTGCGAACTTTCCCTTATTGAGCAGCAATATACCTACCTCCTCAGCCTATGGAGTGTACAAGTCATAGTTGATCCGTTACCATCGAGCATGTGTATAAAGTGATTTTTTTGAAAAGAGCAAAAAAACACTGCCCAAAAGCTGCTTAGTCAAGGATTTGTTCAGCCTTTGTTACTTTCATCTCTTCAGAAATTCTATGGCACTCACCATATTATTGACAGATATAACGTATCCGTGTCTAAAATGAAAACGGACATTTTCAGCTAGATTTCACATCTTCACAGATTTGACATATTCCGTTTTGACTCAACCCTGGAATGACTCACTGATAGTGTGACGAGTGCCGCTAGCGGGGCAGGACATGCTTACCCTTCTGGAGCACCTGATGTCACTCCCGGTTTTCATGGGAGTTCACACTATGAACACCTTAGTTCTTAATGTCTTTATATTTCCGTGCCTTGTGGCTCTCTCACGTCCTTGTTTTGTCTGTTTTTTTTTTGCTGCCATTTTTTGCCATGTCTTTGGATTTCGATTTTTGTCTCGCCCGCGACGAAAGTCGCGAAAGCGAGACATAGCGATCTAAAATTCCGTCGTCGGCATCGTCGGCGTCGTCGTCAACATTTATGTTAACCCTGTCGTTAAAGTTTTCTGAACATCAATATCTTCATCAAATCTAAATGGAATCATTTAAAATTTGGACAGAAGCAAGAATATGGTCAGAAAATTACCTCTAGCTGAAAAATTTCGAGAATTGTTTTTAGTTTTTTCCGTATTTTTTGCGTATTTGGACTTTTTTAACCCTGTGGTTAAAGTTTTTTAAAAGTCAAATTCAGTTATTAAATCTTATTGGAATTTCACAAAAAGTGGTCAAAAGTTAGATGATGGTCAGAAAATTACCTCAAGCTGAAAAAATTGCAATTTTTGGGGTAGTTTTTCTGAAATTTTTCCAAATTTGGACTTAGTTTTTTTGCTAAAAAAATTCAATGTTAGTTGATAGAGTCTTTGAATCTTAATAGAATTACAATAAAATTGACATTTCTGCATAAAATGAGCAGATGAGTAACAGGCTGTTGGAATTTTGATTCCGGTTCCAACTTTGGTAAATTTCCTGTCAAGACCAATAATTTTTTTAAATTTTTGCATCCAATTACAAATTTTAACTGTGTTTTAGTAGCAAGCATAATTTTGAACACCAACTTTGGTAAATTTCCCGAAACTCTCCAAGACAAGTTACTTTTAGAAATTCTTCTTAGCAACATTGCCTTGTTAATAAATTTGAATTTAATAATAAAATTGCAAAAGTTTTTTATTCCAATTTCGGTTTCCATTCCTGGAACTCTCAAAGACCTGTTATTTTTTTGAATTCTATCTAGCAACCGTATTTTTTTTTAGTTCCTTTCAGTTAAAATGATCATTTTCAAAAGTCAAATGGCAAAAATCTTTGATTCTTATTTTGGTATATTTCCTGAAACTCTCAAAGACCTGTTATTTTTGGGAATTCTACCTTGCAACCATATCTTTTTCAATTCCTTACAGTAATAATGATCATTTTCAAAAGTGAAATTTCCAAAATAAGCGGCTATCGAGGATTATTTTTAACATAGAATATAACGGGAGGGTTGCAGAAAAATTCCTATAACTTCGGTTTGGAGAAGGTTTAGGTCAAATTTTTTGGATATGATGTTGATACAGCCTCGGGGTATAATCCAACATACTTTTCATGACGCTCACCTTTACATGTAAGCTACAGGTAGATGTTAATTGCACGTGGAATTAACAGGATGTGATGGTGACTTAATAAACATCTGTTGGAAAGCCACAAAAAGTAGTTAATATAGTCAAGGGTAAATATTATACAAACTATGAATAAATATAAATAAATAAAACCATTTATGGAATACACAACAAAACGGTAAACGAAAAATGGCACTGAAAAGGACAAATTTACTTAAAAACACAAACAGAAAAATTATAACTAAAAAATAACATACAGACAAAACAGAAAATGAAAAATAAAACATTAAATTAATAAAATTTAAGAACTTACAACAGATTTGCCTTAAATGAATGGCGAGGGATCAATACACAGAAACGAAAATATCTGAGATAGACAACAACCAAATACCGAAGTTACTGTGAATTTATTTTCTGCATATGCCCATTTCGACAACTTATGTCTCTTCAGTGCAGATAAAATCTAAACGTTTGGAAGACCATAAAATTAAATATGTTAAAAAAAATGAAAAAAAGTATTTTAAAAGCACTTCAAATAAACGATGTATTCAAAACGGGCAAAATAATAAAATGCTAAAGAATATAACCCGATTTCCAGAACATAATCCGATGTTCTCAACCAATACACATCATAGGTTGACACGATATAAAATGCAGGACATACTATGCAGAAGCTAGCAAACTACGATAAACTGCCAAGGGGTCACATTTGAAATTCGCAATAAAATGTAACTAAACATTTTAACAAGACAACAAAACAATACACTAAAGAGGATTTTTATTCTTATGTTAGAAATTTATAAAATCGTGACACTCTTGAGAAATATGTAATTTTTTTCCTGGATTTTGCATTCTTGTGTATTGCTTTCACACAGAAGACACGAAATTTTCAAATCAGTTGGTAAAAACTATAAAGTATATGTTTTAAGATTTTAAATGATTGTCTGTCGAATACCTTTTTGTGTGCATAGGTGTTCTTTGTGTACATTTATATCCCTTTTTGTCATGCAGCTAACTTTTTGTGTGTATTGCTTTGGGATAAATAAATGTGATTCATTCGGGTTATGTTTATTATACCGGTTTTATAATTTTACAATTTTTAGTGCCTTTTAAATACTGTTTTCTTTCATTTAAAATATGGATTTCCAGAATTTTCGTGGGTGTGTATTGGTGCTTCGCTTTTCATTTTATGTATATCTGTTGTTGTAATTTATCATTATTTTTTGTTTTTTATGTTTGTATTTTTATTCTTCACATGAATTTTTTTTTATCTTTTACTTTTTATTCATTGCATGTTTTATGTTTTTAAGTAACAGGTCCAATCGTCCTTTTCACTCATTCGTATCAATCTTATTGTCTTTTTGTTGTGTATTCCCTTACTGGTTTATTTATTTCTTCACTCTTTATACATTCTAATGTATTAATAGTTTGCATAATATTAACCCTTGACTATGTATTAACTACTGTTGTGGCCACCAGTGGTTGTGACTCTCGTACAGATGTTTATTAAGTCACTGTCAGATCCTGTTATCTCCAAATGCAATTAGCATTTACCTGTAATAGCTTACCTGTAAAGGTGAGCGCCATGAAACGTATGTTGGATTGTACCCTGGGGTTGTATCAATATCATACCCAAGTGATTTGACCAAGACTTTCTCCAAACCGAAATTATAGCATTTTTTTCTGCAACCCTCCCTTTATATTCTATGTTAAAATGTACCCTCGATAGCCGCTTATTTTTAATCAGGGGAGGTAACCCCGGAAACTCGAAATATGAAAGTTTCAAAGACGAGTTATTTCTTGTAATTGACGACTTTCGAGTTTCCAGTGTTACTTCCCCTGATCACAATAAGCGGCTATCGAGGATTATTTTTAAAATAGAATATAACGGGAGGGTTGTAGAAAAAATGCTATAACTTCGGTTTGGAGAAAGTCTGGGTCAAATCTTTTGGATATGATGTTGATACAGCCTCAGGGTATAATCCAATATACTTTTCATGACGCTTACCTTTACAGGTAAGCTACAGGCAGATGTTAATTGCACTTGGAATTAACAGGATGTGACGGTGACTTAATAAACATCTCAGTGTTGGAAAGCCACAAAAAGTAGTTAATAAATAGTCAAGGGTTAATATTATACAAACTATGAACATATGAGAATGTCCAGCAAATAAAAATAAATGAAACCAGTAAGGGAATACACAACATATATAACGGTTAGCGAAAAAGGCACTGAAAAGGACAAATAGACTTTTTCTTTAAAACACAAACAGAAAAATGCCAACTAGAAAATAACATACAAACAAAACAACAACAACAAAAAAATGAAAAATAAAACATTAGGTTAATAAAATTTAATTTTAAAACTAAAAACAACGTTACAGATATGCCTTAAATGAATAGCGAAGGACCAATACACAAAAACGAAATATCTGAGATAGACATTCAAAATAAAAAAAAATATTTAAAAAGCACTTCAAATTAATGTTCAAAAAGGGCAAAATAATCAAATGGTAATAAATATAACCCAATTTCCAGAACATGTTCCGATATCTCCGCGTGCATTTCTCAAACCAATACACATCATAGGTTGACACGATTTTACCATGCAGAAGCTAGCAAACTACGATAAACTGCTAAGGGTTCACATTTGAAATTGTGATGGTTCCCAATAAAATGTAACTAAAGTTTAAACAAGACAACAAAACAATACACCAAAAGAGGATATTATGCTAGTGTCCGTTAAATTAGCTTTGGGATCCAGTGACCTGAGGATTTTACACACATACTGGCCTCTCACTGATACTGCCGATGTCTACTGAAATACACGACGATTCTTTACCAAACCCATTGGGAGTTTTGAATTTGATTTTCCTTCCGTAGTGCGACAGTGTTTTACCAGCGGACTAGGCTCCTTGAGCTAGCCGGCAGTTTAGCGGCGAGCACTCTTTGACCCATCTTTCAAAATTACGTTTTGTACCCCCATTTTTATTTTCTAGATTGTGGTAATGGAGTTAGTAGTCTACCTGTATGGGTTTTATTCGTATGTTTATTCTACGATAGGGAAACGGGACAGAGAAAGGGGATGTTTGGGTACCCATAAACCGGTTTAAGCCTACCACTGGCTTTTGCTAGTGCCGGTACCAAGTCCGGCTGTCCTGAGTTCCTATCGTTGTTTATGTTTGTCTTTTGTATTTTTATTGTGGGTTTTTTTCTTGTGCAGTTCCTATTTACTTTCTGTCATGTGGCTATGTTTTTCGGCCATTGTAGGTGTTTCCTGTTATCTTTTTTATTCCATTTTACTTATCCCTTTAGTCACAACTGCAGTGTGGAGTTGGTAAAACAATCCCCCGTGATTGTGGTATTTTAGGGCTTTATTTTTGATGTACAGATGACATTCGCAATGACCGGAACT
>MJUU01038743.1:160524-177106 GCA_002080025.1 Modiolus philippinarum | reverse complement strand
AGTTGAATATTTTATTCCATGGGCTCGATGTTACCTTCTTTACAGGTGAAAATGAATTCAACCAACACGTGACCTATCCATATAAATAGGTGTGCAGTACAGGTGTACTTCCTCATTTTAAAGCCAAGGAAGTAATTATCTCATTATTGGAAAGGGAGGGAAGCTGAAGGGAGGGTACTTAAACCCTCGAAGCCTTCAGGCTTCCTCATATAATGTCTATTATCCATCACATCCTAATGGGATGCTTGGATAATAGTGCATTTTGAGAATTAGCTCTATGTCGTACAATAAATCAAGATTGCCTTCAGGGATTTTAATGGTTTTGATACTCAAGGTTGAACTTTACCAAAGGAAGCTACCTTTCGTTTTTGTGAAAAAATCTGAAAATGATTTTTGGGAAAAACTTCATTTTTATATGAAAAAGTGCATATTTTGAGAATTAGCTCTATGTCGTATGATAACTCAAGATTGCCTTCAGGGATTTTAATGATTTTGATACTCAAGATTGAACTTTACCAAAGGAAGCTCCCTTTCATTTTTGTGGAAAATATGAAAATGATTTTTGGGAAAAAACTTCATTTTTATATGAAAAAGTGTATATTTTGAGAATTAGCTCTATGTCGTACGATAACTCAAGATTACCTTCAGGGATTTTAATGATTTTGATACTCAAGATGGAACTTCATCAAAGGAAGCTCCCTTTTGTTTTTGTTGAAAATATGAAAATGATTTTTGGGAAAAAACTTCATTTTTTATATGAAAAAGTGCATATTTTGAGAATTAGCTCTATGTCAGACGATAACTCAAGATTGCCTTCAGGGATTTTAATGATTTTGATACTCAAGGTTGAACTTAAGCAAAGGAAGCACCCTTTTGTTTCTGTGATAAATCTGAAAATGATTTTTTGGAAAAAACTTCATTTTTATATGAAAAAGTGCATATTTTGAGAATTAACTGTACGTCATACAATAAATATTAAAATTCCCATCAGGGATTTATATGATATACAAAAGGTTGGTCCTGATCAAAGATGATGAAATGAAAAAGCTCCCTTTTGATTTTGAGGAAAATCTTATTTCCATGAAATTCCGCAGTCAGGTTTTTGGGACACACAAGGGGGCAGGGCCCTTTCTGACTTTGTCAGTATTCTAGTTGACGGAGTTATTGGACTTTGACCAAAATAACAACACCGTTTTAGCCAAAAATTGACCTTGTAAGCACTCTCATGCCTACAAATTTTGACAGATTTTCATGAAATTTATATCAAATGTTCATACCACTTATACCTTGGTCAAGTTCGAAAGTCAGCTTTGGTCGATATTTTTTGACGGAGTTATGGGAGTTTGTTGAAAATAATGACTCTATTTTATCCAAAAATTGACCTTGTAAGCACTCTCATGGCAACAAATTTTGACAGATTGAATCATGAAAATTATACCAAATGTTAATTCCACTAATACCTTGGTCAAGTAGGAACATCTGCCGTGGTCGATCCTGTTTGTATCCCCACATATTTAATTTTGGAACTGCCCTGAATGTTTGAAAATATTTCAATTTCATATACATTGTACTGTATACTAGTATATTGCGCGGCGGGGGACCCAGGAATTCTATTCTTGTAGTTTTGCAGTTTACCATTTTGCCCATAATGTCTCTTGAAAAGTGTTTCCAAAGCTAACAGATCAAGACTACCGAATTTATACCCAAAGTCTCAAACCCGTAAAGTTTTCTTTTCTTTCTTGCCACAATTTTACTATTCTATCAGTGACTGCCCGTTTTTTTAACAGTTTAACCAAAAATATTCAAAATACTCTTGTTCATGATGCTGGATGTTTTGTGTTGAATGTCAATATTAAGTTCAAAATCCTAATAAAATGTTTTCAGTATGTTCAAATTTTGTTTATTGATGATGACTTAGAGTATCCTTCATCAAATCAAAACCAAACTTGTTCACATCATAGACAGACCCAAAAGTTCTGGTCATATTGGGTAAAAATAGACAAGTTTAAAAAAGAATGTTTCCAGATTACCAGGATATTCTTCATAGACACGATGGATCAAAATTATTTTTTGTTACAGGCTGAGAATTTCATTAGACAGACTCCTAAATTTTTGTAACTTGCTTAAGTATTTCTTTACAGTTAAAATAGTTGCAACACCATGGCCACTAAGAGGAAATAATAAATTTGCTTGCTACATTATTAAATATTTGGGAAAAATGCATGCAGATTTGGTGCCATATCTGTGAAGTTATAGAGAGTATATAGGAATCACCGTCTCTGTGTGTCTATTTGTTCATCTGTTTGTCGGTCCACACTTCTTGTTAAAGGCAACTCATCTTTAACCACTAGGAGGATTTTGATGAAACTTTATACAAAGGAAGGGCACTGTATGGAGATGTGCATGAAAGAGTATAGTTATTGTCCAAAACTATGAAAGGGAGATGGTTTGACTTCGACTTTTTATTGATTGCTAGAAATATTATGATAAAACTTAACTCAAAGGTAGGACACTATACTGTAAGCATGCAGGATAATTTTGTATGGGGTTAGTTTTTGCTTATTTCCTGTTTGGGAATTTTATGCCAATATAATCCCCTTCCCAAGTGAATACTTTTAATAACAAAAGTTTTACAATCACATTTCAGATATCCATGAATATTTTAAATTATATATAATTACCATGCTAAAGGTTCAGGTATGACACTTCGAGAAATTAACCCCTTGCAAAAATAACCATGTAAACAGTATGGAGATGTGCAATATGGTATATAGTTAATGTCCGATACCAGGAAAAGGGAGATCATTTGGCTTTGGTTTTGGCAGGTTGTAATTGCAAAGATGCTTGGATCCTTTGAAATACTTGAAAATAAAATTGGAAAAAGTAATTAAAATTTGCAAAATGTCCTTTAAGTCCTATTATTTTATTGTTCAGACGTCTGTAATTTTCTTCTTAAAAAATACTTGATGGAAAGAAATCAGTAACACATAAAATTTGATGATGATAATAAAATATAACCCATATTAAAGACAACATGGACAAATTTGTTATCCTATAAAATAGTATAAAATGGCTTTCAAAACGAAAATCTGGGTCCTTTAAATTATGAAAATATGCCTTGAAGTATTTGACTTTTGTGTTTACAAATTAAGTGTATGAACCTTGCCTTTGGTTAATCCCATGTACTTACAGGAATTTTCATACATTAGGCCAGACAATACTGTTAACACTTTACAAACCAGTCATGCCTATACTACTCAATCTCCTGTGAAATTCCAAACCACAGAAAATCTTGAAGCCCCTTTCAAACAACAAATGTACAATGGAGGTTTAGTCATGCCTTTTTATGGTCTGAAAAGTGGGAAATTGAAAAAAGTAAATCCTAGAAGCTAACATTTTAAATCTTGCAAATTATTATTTTCACATATTGCAGTATTGATTTGAAATATTCTTTTTGTTTTTGGTTGAACCAATATGAGGCAGACATGGCAGAGTTGATATATTTTGAAAAATTATCATCATTTTATACTTCTACCTTGTCATGTAGCTAGTCCAAGCTATTATCTATATATTTATATTTCATTACTTTACCTGATGTTGATAACTGTCATTCAAAATATGTCATGAAATTGACAAACTTTTCAATGAAAAATTGACATTTTTAAATTTTAAGTGCAATCTCATTTGATTTTATAATCTAAACCATATTTGATGAATTATATATTGATGAATCTCAATTAACCCGTCTGTGTTGGATAGTCAGTCGGTAGACATTTCCACTTGAATCGTCATACTTTGTTGCCATCTATTAAATTTCAAACGAATTACATATCTACATGTATCTACCTGAGAAAAGTAGAATTGTTTGTAGATAAAGACGACCTTATATTGGTTCAACTTTAAACTCTATTCCATGTATATTGACCTTAAAAATAACCCTTTAATATTGACAGTTAAGTCGATGCAATAATTTTCCAATTTTCCCAGTGTGTGTGTGATATATACCGGTACTATTAAGTTTCACTGGTTGTTTTTTAATGTATATGCATGTTTATACATACATTGATCTACATTATAACTCATTCTAAACCTTTACTATGGCAGGGATAAGTGACGACGATATAGATCTGGAGGATTCTGATGATGACGATTTGGAAGCTCCATCATTTTTATTTTCACTGGAAGAAGCAAGGTAGGGAATACATTTTATTATATTATTTCTAATTTTCATGTTTTATCGGTAAAAATTCTATTAATTGTTTTATCTGTGGTCTCCGTCTATGGTAATTAAAATTTACACAGGACAAACAAAAAGAATACAATTGTCCCAAATACAGATCAAAGACTTTTCTAAGTTTGAACAGTGATTTCTAATTTGTTTTGCTAATATTTTGATTGTTTGCCATGAAAAAAGGGGGGATAAAGAATTAACCATTAGCACTTCAATTCATTTTGTTGAAATGTGTAATATTCTAAAGGCTGAAATGTGTAAATGTCATACATGTATATGGTTGAAATATGTAAATGTCATATGGTTGAAATATGTAAATGTCATATATGGTTGAAATATGTATTAAGTGTTTCATATGATTAAAAAGTATCATTGCTCAATATGTAAATATCCCATGTGATTGAAATTAGATTTATAAATCTTTGGTTGAAATGTATAATTGCCACGTTTGGTTGAAATGTATAATTGCCACATTTGGTTGAAATGTACATTGTTCTCCATGGTTGAAATGTATAATTGCACCATATGGTTGAAATGTGCAAATGCCCAGTATGGCTGAACATTTGATTGTCCCACATGGGTGGAATATGTTCTTTTTCCTAATGTGCCATATGGTTAAAATTGTCAAATTCTCTACAATCGCCAAAAAATAAAAAAAACATTAATGACACTCTTGTAGTACTTAAAAATTTAGAGTTCGCTCAAAATTCTCTTTAAAGTTCCATGTGTTATGAATGTATAATTTGCATACTTAGTTAAATGAATGCACATATTGTGTATTTGGATGTACATAATCGCAGTTGGTATAAATGATAAAAGCTTTCTTAAGTGTTAAAATATTTTCTCTTATTCTGAAAATTGTTAAAAATGCATAATGTTTTTAACTACTTTGAAGTTTAAAAGTAGAAAGAATATTATACAGACGGATTCTTTAAAAGATGAATTAACTAAAGTTGTCAGCAATAAAATTATATGATTATTTAGAGTCTATAAATTTATATTTAGTAAAGTTTGTATCAATAAGAGCAAGTCTATATCTACATGTAGGGCCATGAAAAAAAATTATTGGTTCTCAGGCCCTCTCTCATCTAGTTAGATGCTTGGAAAAGCCCCTCATTGACCCTATTTTTTGCCATTTCAATAAAATTAAAATTAGAAATCACCTCCCTCACTACTTTTTTATACGACTGCAAAAATAATGGTATGGCGCTGTCATCGTCGTCGTTGTTGTCGTCATCGGCGTCATTGTCTGTAGACACTTTTAGTTTTGGCCAATAACTCAAGTTCAAATTGATCAATCCTTATGAAATTTTAACACAGTGTTCCTTGGCACAAAAGGAAGGTGTGGATGGGTTTTGGTCATTATGGCCCCTCCCGTTTTTAAAATAGGGGCCAAAAAGGGCAAAATTGGGTGTTTTCACCTATTTAGCTGTAGAATTTTTATTAATTATCGGATTTTGATGGGGTTTCTTTCAGTGTGCTCCTGAGGTAATTTCCAATCGGTAGTAGGTCAATGGATTTCACTTCGCATGTTCCGTTCATGAGATAAATGGGGTTCAAAAGGGGCGAATTTCAAAAATTTTATTTTTTTATTTTTAGTCCGATTTTGATGCCGTTTTTTGCAATGGATTCCTTTCGAAAAATAAATAGTGCACTGCACCATCAGATTTTCAATAATTTGTTTCCTTTCCGAGTTATAAGGGGCCAAACAGGGAAGAAATTGCAAACATGCAAATTACATAAAATTTTTATTTTTCATTGGATTTCAATGGGATTTTTTTCTTTTGATTGGACATGATATAAAATTTTTTTTTTCATTGGATTTCAATGGGATTTTTTTCTTTTGATTGGTCATGATATAAGCTTTAAGTAGTATGTGGACTAGATTTTGTGTAGCTCTTACCATTTCCGAGTTACAAGGGGTCAAAGGGGCCAAAATTGCAATTTCTCTAAATATGTGAAATCTTTATTTTTCATCAGATTTTGATGAGATTTTTTTCTTTGGATTCCTCTTGATTTAAGCTTTCAGTTATATGTCAACGGATTTCGCGCAGCTTTTACCATTTCTGAGCTACAAGGGGCCAAAGGGGTCAAAATTGCAATTTTTCAAAATATGTGAAATCTTTATTTTTCATCGAATTTCGATGGGATTTTTTTCTTAAGATTCTTCACGATATAAGCTTACCAAGTTATGCCAGCGGATTCTGAGTAGCTTCTACTGTTTCCGAGCTACAAGGGGTGAAAGGGGCCAAAATTGCATTTTTTTCGAAATATTAGAAATTTTTATTTTTCATCATAGTTCTTTATTGTGTCCATTTAATTACTGTATCAAGCTCTTTACTGTGTCCTCACTCATTTTGAATTACACTCGTTCAAGTTTCAGTGTTTGACATGCTGCGGTCGTATCATGCTGCACTCGGTGTAGCCATTTATTGGTTGTTTTTGTAGTGTAAGCTGCCTCATCTATTTTTTGGCAAATAAAAGATATTAATAAAAATCACTTCCCGCCCTCATCAGTTTCAATGAAAAATGGCCTGAGAACCAATTAAGTAACTTTGTATTGCCTAAAGATTAAAAATTATGTTTATAATTTAAGCTTTAACCTATTAGTTTTATTTGTACATAGTATTAATTATGATTTTAATTATGATTTCATATTCAAGTTTTATATTTCCATTACACTAAATATTTTCATGTCAGGAGATTTTCTTGCCAAGTTAAATAACTCAAACAAACTTTATTGTTGTTAATTTCTTGATTACCTGAATATTAGGGGGGAGTCATTGATTATTTTATTATAGTGAGTATCCCTTTCTTGATTAATTGATTTGGTACCATATTTTGTGAAAATTAACTAGAATTACCTTAATTTCAGTAAATAATCGTCAGGGTTGCCACACATCCTGGATAACTGGAAAAACTCTTTAATGTCATTTAAGGGCCTGGAAAAACCTTAAAATTTTTAAATATTTGAAAGTATCCTTTAAAAACGCTAAAATTAGATTAGGTTAATATTGATAGGCATTATGCAAACAAAGTCTGAAAAAAACTATAATTGCAGCCTAGAACTTGTCGACTTTTTTTGTGTAAAAAAATGGCTAGAATGTCCTTGAAAAATCAAATAAATTTGGAGACATCAAAATAGTGGAAACCCTATATTATTGATAAGATGTGCAAAAAACATAAATTGCCAAAACGCCAATCTGTTGTAGTCTCTATTATTGTTTTCTGAGAAAATGCACCAAGTAAAATAGGTCAAGGTAAATAAAGACAATACTATCTAAAATTCCTGTTATCGTGCTTGCTTGTATTTCTCAGAAAATTTAATTTAGATCTTTTGAATCTATAATACACATTAAATATAGATACCTGTAGTCATAATGCCTTTTAATATGAACTAGGCTTACAAAAGCAAATGAATATCTTTTTTAATAAAAATATTCAAATTTATTTTATGATTTGTATATTTCGTTAATTTTGAATGAAGACATTCAACATAAAAAGTTGATATTGATTGAAATACATTGTACAAAAGGTAATACTATATTTTTCTTTGCTCTCAAATACCCTCATTACTGAGATAATAGGTATGTAATATGTCATATCTGTAATAGTTATCACACGAGGACATGGTGTGTCTGTATAAGATGACCCCGACAGCCGGAGACTGGAGGGGTGAGCTTATACAGACACGCCAAGTCAGAGTGTGATAACTAATTTACATCCCAGCTAATTTATTATTGTCGAGCCTTCAACGATAGTCGAAAAAAACGAGACATGGGTATGGTGATTCCGGCGGCGGTGGCGGCGTCCACAATTGTTTAAGTTTTTTCTTGGGTTTGTTTAACATCAACTACCTCTGCTAGCCTATTGATATTTGGTATGCAGTTGCATTAGCATCAGTACAGCTCAGTTTCAGAGCCATATTATGTCTATGCCCCCACAGTCATGCTCCACTGACTTCAAAATTTTGCACTTTTTATCAGTGTTTAAGTTTTTTCTTGTGTCTGTTTACCATCAACCAGTGGTCAAATAAAGTATTCTATTCTATTCTATTCTAACCTAAATCTGGGACTAATATAACTGTTATATTAGTCCCAGCCTAAATGCAGGAGCACCTCCAACCATAAGCTTTTGGCTGAAAGATCATGTTTTTTTTTATATAAAATCTACATTGTAGATCTTGAAACATCAATGGTATTTTAATGATTTATTGCCATTGTTGAATAAGTGTATACATATGTAAATCAAATACAAAAGTCTTGAAAATTCAGTTGTGGATACGCGCAAACAAGTCTCCCTGTCATGACCTGAAGTCTCCCTATTTCTACCCACAGGGAGACTTCAAGTCTCCCTGTTCTTTTGAAGTGTGGTGAGCCCTGAACCACTCATAGTTGCCCATTGATATTTGGTATGCTGTTGCATTAGCATCAGTACAGATCAGTTTCAGTGGCATTTTATGTCTATGCCCCTGCAGTTATGCTCCACTGACTTTGAAATTTTGCACTGTTTATCAAATGTTTTAAGTTTTTTCTTGTGTCCGTTTAACATCAACCACTCATAGTAGCCCATTGATCTTTGGTTTGCAGTTGCATTATCATGATTGTGATCAGTTTTGATCAGTGATACATTTGGTATCATGGCTTCTACTGAAGATCAATGTGCAAATTAAGGCGATGCATGGGAAAGGGGAGACATATCCTGTGTCCACAGTTTATTATGCAAAGGAAAGCCGATATACATTCTTAAAAATTATTTCCATGCTTATAATGTCATGAAATATTTATTCTATATCATAATAATAATATATATCCTTATTGTGCCCCACAACGATTCTTTATATATGATTTTTTAACACCAAAAGTCCAGCAAGTTCATGGTGTAGTAGGTAAGGTAGAAGTCTAGTAAACGAAATGACTGTGGTTCGAATCCCACTATGGACAATGTCATTTTTCAACGTTTTAAAATCTTTATCTTTAAAAATTTTATGGATAGTAAATTGTAAAATTATACCAAGTCCAAAACAACTGAACAGTTTTCAAAATCCGACCTTGACAAAAACTAAAAATAAAGAAGTTAAAATATCCATTGTTCTAACTGGGGTGAGATTGTTGGGGTGATCTGACTCAGATCACCCCAGTTAGAACAAAGGAGCTGGGATGTCAAGACATTGAAAGGTGTTTATGGATTAAAATTAGGGATTAGAAGATAATGTTTAAATTCCAATTGTCATTTAAAGTGAAATAATACATGTAACTAAAACCTTTGAAGTGATAACAAAATACCTAAATGTCATCATTATATGTTTGTGTCGGCAACTACATTTAGATATATATCTTGGTAAATATAAAGGGTACAATCATCAAACTTTGCATACATGTGTATCTTGGGTTGACACACAGTCTCCAAAAAAAAGGGGTCTCTTTGACAGGTCTTTATTTTTCTGCTTAATCGCCTCACATTTAGTTTTAGGTCTGAGTTCATACCTCAGTAACTGTACATGGTAGTATCATCTAACCATGCTTGTTCATGCATCTTTTGTAGTTGGTCAGTATCCAGGCAAGATTAAGTCACTATGACCTACATTTTCCACATGATTGACTCACATTTAAGTTTATATCCAAGTTTATATCACGATAACTGTATATGGTAGAATAATCCAAACCTTTCATGTGCATGCATCTCTGATGGTAGGTCAGCATCAAGGCAAACTTAGGTCATTTTGACCTACATTTTCCACATGATTGACTTACATTTAAGTTTATACCCTAGTTCATATCTCAGGTTATGAGTTACTAGGTATACATGGTATCATCATCTTACCTTGCATGTGCTTGCATATTTGATAATAGGTCAGCATCCAGGTAAAATAAGGTCATTTTGACTTACATTTTCCACATGATTGATTTACAAGTTAGATCAGAGTTCATATCTCAGTAACTGTACATCTAAGGATCATGTTACCTTGTATATGCATGCATCTCTGATGGTAGGTGAGCATCCAGGCAAAATGAGGTCATATTTTCTGCTTGAACAGAAGAGATCAGATTTTTGTCTCGCCCGCGACGAAAGGCGCGGAAAGCGAGACATATGCGTACAAAGTATGGCGGCGGCGGCGGTGTAAAGTTTCATGTTAAGTTTTTGTGATTAGTTCACTTTCTCAGAAACTATACTATAAGTGGTAGGTCAGTGATATTTGGTATATAGGTTGGTCTTGAGTAGTACATGACAGTCTGCTATATGGCGTTTGTCTGTGACCTCAATTTCACGGTCCATTGAACATGTTAAGTTTTTGTGCTTAGTTTAGTTTCTCAGTAACTATAAGTGGTAGGTCATTGATATATGGTATGTAGGTTGGTCTTAGGTAGTACATGTCAGTCTGTCATATGGCTTTTGTCCTTGACCTCAGTTTCATGGTCTAGTGAGCATGTTAAGTTTTTGTGATTAGGTCATTTTCTCAGTAACTATAAGTGATAGGTCAATGATATATTGTATATAGGTTGGTCTTGAGTAGTACATGACAGTCTACTATATGGCTTTTGTCTTTGACCTCAATTTCATGGTCCAGTGAACATGTTAAATTTTTGTCTCAATAACTATAAGTGGTAGGTCAATGATATATGGTATGTAGGTTGGTCTTAGGTAGTACATGACAGTCTGTCATATGGCTCTTCTCCTTGACCTCAATTTCATGGTCTAGTGAGCTTGTTTATTTTTTGTTATTAGGTCATTTTCTCAGTAACTATAAGTGATGGGTCAATGATATTTGGTATGTAGATTGGTCTTGAGAAGTATATGAGAGTCTGTTATATGGCTTTTGTCTATGACCTCAATTTCAATTGGTCCAATGAACATGTTAACTTTTTGTGCTTATTTTAGTTTCTTATAACTTATAAGTGGTAGGTCAATGATATATGGTATGTAGGTTGGTCTTGGGTAGTACATGACAGTCTGTCCCATGGCTTTTGTCCTTGACCTCAATTTCACGGTCCAGTGATCATGTTAAGTTTCCTAGTATCTATTAATGTAAGGTCAATGATATTTGGTATGTGGGTTTATCTTAGATGGAAGATGACAGCCTGCTATTTTGTTTTAGCCCTTGACCTCATTTTCATGGTCTAGTTTCTCGGTATCTATCAGTAGGTTACTGATATTTGTCATTTTGGTTTTGGATGATACATGACAGTCTGCTATATTGCTTTTGTCAGTTAATCTAATTTCACAGATTGCCGAACATGTTAAGTTTTCAGATTTAGGCAGTTTGAATTTTCACATGAGTTTTGCGACCAAGTAGGGACGGGCGAGACATCAATTTGGGTCCACACTTGTTTATGAAATTACAGAAATTACAGTTCATAAATATATACAAATGAATTTCATCATATATAATAGCTTGTTTCAATGTGGTACTATATGGGGACTGGATAATTACAGCATTTTTGCTAGCAATATAGGCAATTCTGTCAAGATGTAGTACTGCTACTGTATTATATATAAGATAAAGCTCTGCCTTATCTACCCTTGGCAGGCCTCGGGAGATAAAGTACTTTGGTAGAATTTATTTGCTCTTACATGATCTATATCAAATCAGTTTCCTGAGGGAATTTGATCCCATGATCTTATGTAAAATTATATCTTCCATTAATTAATAAAAGAATATAATACTCTTATACCACCTGTTCTTCAACATTGACCTAGATTTCAGACACATCTTTTCATGCTGATAGGAACATAAATTTTGAATCTCAAGTAAATTACCTTTACATATTTTGCAAAAGGAAATGGAGTAGCATGGATTGTTATCTGAAAAAAACATGCTGAATCATATGATTAAAAAAAACACACAAATGCAACAAACAAAAAGACAACAAACAACTTCCCATTTTTAGCTCACCTGGCTATGCCAGGGTGAGCTATTGTCATCACTTGGCGTCCGTTGTCTGTCGTCTGTCTGTCGTCCGTCCGTCTTCCGTCTGTCGTTAGCTCACTTTCAAAAATCTTCTTCTCTGAAACCACTGGGTCAAATCGAACCAAACTTTATTTGAATCATCACTAGGGTATCTAGTTTCAAATTTGTTATTTTGTATGTCTTAGGTCAAACAACATGGCTGCTGTTACTAAAAATAGAACATAGGGGGTAAATTACAGTTTTTGGCAAATAACTCAAAAACCGTTACAGATATCAAAAATCTGACATGGGGGTAAAAATGATCAGCATGAGAAGATTTACCCATGCTGAAATTTTTGAAGAAAATCATGATGACCCGTCTAAGAGTTATTGCCCTTTTTCCGTAAAATTTTCAGATTTTTGATGTTTTTTATCTTTTTATTAAAAAAACTATAACAGATAGAGGTTAAGTTTAAATTGCAAAAATGTTCAGAATGTTAAGGGGATACGATACAGTACCAAGGGCAGATAATAACGTCTCCGAATGTGGGATGTTGTTTTCGCGACGTCAGGGATTAAAACACGACGTCATAAATACCAGACTACGCGGATTGCGGACAGAAGCATGAATAAATCTATAATAAAATCGATGTGGTTGTGAATTGCTCATCACGCAAGCTCCAGATCCGACATACTTTTCAAATTGAAACCTGACAGCAAAGACTTCCTATCGGCATCGTTTGCAATAGAATCCATTTTTCCCAACAACAATTTGATTTCGTCAATGAAGATTTATACTTGTTACAAGTAAACAAACGCAAAGTAGAAATTCATCAAGTTTGCTGTAATTATTACATAACATCACTAAGTGGAATACAAGTCCATGAAAATACTAAGAAATTTCAAGAGTCATTAAAATCTCGTGACTTATATTTTCTTTTATTGAATCAGCTTCCTGTGGAATTTCTATAACCTATGTACATTTTCTCCCTTGAAAATGCCATTAATTGGTTTCTGAAAATTGTTCTCATTTATTTATGGAAAAAGTCAAGTCATGGAATGTCACAGAATATGAGTAGCATATGAAATACCTGAATTCATAAAAAAAAAAAACAAACAAAAAAAACCAAACAAACAAACAAACAAACAAAAACACAAAAAAACAAACAAACAAACACAAAAAATTGAGGCAACTTCACAAAGACAAAACAAATAAACAATTGAATGTAAGAATGAATAAGAAAACCACAAAATTAAAAACTTAAGATCTGTCGTAATTTTTAGCGCATGAGCTTATAAATATCGAGGTTGTTAGTTTGAATCTAGCATGCGACAGCTAAAAAATAATCCGTAAAAATTATGTTACTTTTCTATATTCTAGCTGGTAAATATAAAGGGATTGCGGCGAGGGAGTCAGGTGGCGCATTATCATGGCTATTTTCAGGGCAATTTCACGGCATTTTACGTTTTGAATTTTCACGGGTTGCTGTGAAAATTCAATTAAAAACTCAGTGAAAATTAGTTTTATCATATCACAATATTTCTACCATGCAAATTATGTACGTAATATTTTTATACAATATATTATCAATAGGTATATAGGCAAGTATTATATGGTATTGGAGAGGCACTGTAATCACACTACACATGTATGATAATTATTCTATGAAACGCATTTAACTTTAAATGAGGATCGGTATAATCTTTTTCGGAACAACAGGAAAGGTCATTTATTTCACCGAGATTTCGGGAAAAACACTTATCAGGAACGGGATTCGGTCAATTTCATTTTTCGGGATGACTGAGGGATCGCACATTTTTTTCTTTGATAATCGTGATCAAAACCTATCCTACCCATCCCCTTAAATTGAACCAACACCACATATAATAAATTCTGATTTTGTTTTCGTTAAAGATGGATAGGTGAAACCAGGGACTCAATCAAGGTATATAGATCTGTATACTTGAAAAGGGGCACTTGGGAAATAATCAATTTTTTGCAGTGAACACAGTCATTAGAAGGGTCTAGAATGTGTTTGACTGATCTTTGTGAATGTCTTTAGACTGAAGTAATCATTGATCACAGAATAAATTCACTGTTCTGTTTGATGTCTGTTATTTCCTGTTTAACTGTTTAATGGTATTAATCTCAGTTCCATTTTTTGCAACCCTTACATGCAGGAAAAACACAAATTGACGACGTTCAAGTTTCCCAGCGAAATATAATGTAACGTCATTTCGCACCAAAACCGGCAATACTCATTTGTAGAGATAAAAAATGACAGTTTTCTGTCTGTAGCTTAAAAATAAGCACATGAACCCCTATTTTTCAAAGCGAATTTCAAAAGAGTGATGTTTCACGGAGATCTCTGCACATTTTGAAGAAAAAATCAGTTCACAATTTTTTGCTATGTGAAATTTTACCTGGGAGAAATAGACGTTGATTCTATAAATATTTACATAAATGTCAATTTCAAACCACAAATAATGAAATTTTGTTTAAAAATTTTTACATACCTTCTTTAGAATTATCTCACGAAACTGTAGCAAAAAACCGGAAGCAATTAGCTTAATTAGTTTTAAAGTTATGACATTTTGAAAATTACTGTAAAAATACAATTTTTTCGAAATATTTTGGAAAGTGGGCAATTTTGAATCACAATTATCTTGAAAACGAAATCATGAAGGTATACTTTTCTTTGCAGATTTCGAAAAAGCATGTTCAAATTGACTTTATTTCAAAATTCCATGAAAAAATCAGTTCAGGATCTTTGCTGTATCGTATCCACTTAAGATCTACCCACATGGATATTTTGAAGAAAATCCAAGTACCTATATATGAGTTGTGGTCCTTTATTGGTCAAATTTTATGTGATTTTTTACTTTTTGTCCTATATTTCAAAAATGCTTTGAGATACAGGTCAAGTTTAAATTGCAAAAATGTTCAGCATGTTAAGGACTATATTTTATTGAACACATTCAAGTTTTCCAATCGCTTCCAAGATGGCCGCCAGCGGGGAACTTAGTTTACCATTTGACCTAATGGGAAAATCCATACAAAGAACTTCTAGAGAACCACTGAATGGATTTGAATCAAACTGGGCATGAATAATGCTAATGAGGTGCTGACCAAGTGTTGTTACTTTGGTGCTGATGTGTCATCCGACAAGCCGCCAGCAATGATCTTAATTTTAACAATGGACCCTATGGGAAAATGCATACAAAGAACTTCGACTTTAGAACCATTGAATGGATTTGAACCAAACTTGGCATGAATGATGTTTATGAGGTGCTGACCAAGTGTTATTACTTTGGTGCCAATCTGTCATCTTACATGACCGACAGCATTGGACCCTATGGGAAATGCACACAAAGGTCTTCTAGAGAACTGCTGAATGGATTTAAATCTAACATGACATGAATGATGCCTGTCAGGTGATGACCAATTGTCACCAGCTGTGAACTTAATTTAACAAAAGATCTTCTTCTAGAGAACTGAATTAATAGATTTAATCCAAACTTTGCTCATGAGAAGCTGACCAAGTGTTGTTACTTCAGTTCTGATCAATCGTCCAACATGGCTGCCAGCAATAAATTGGACCCTAAGGGGAAGTGCATACAAAGATATCATGGAAAACCATTGAATGGATTCAGTTTAAACAATGCATAAATGAAACTTGTGAGATTTTGACCCAGCTTGTTACTTTGGTGCTGATCTGTCTTCCGACATGGCCACCAGTAGCAAAACTTAGTTAAACATTGGACCTAGTGGGAAATGCATAAAAAGATCTTCTCCTCTGAAACTGCTTGAACAATTTCAGTAGAATTTTGATATGATAGTCCTTATGTGACCTTCTTCAAAGTTTTATGTTTAATAGCTGCCAGCAGGGATCGTAGATTAATATTGGCCCCTTAAGTTTGGAAACTGCATTCAAAAATCTTCTCTGAAACTGCTTGAACAATGTTAATTAAATTTTATAAAAAGTTTCTGATTTTTAATGTACATACACCACCAAAGATGGACCATCGATTGGGAATTATAGTGCTGCAGGACCCAGGTGAGCGATACAGGCTCTTGAGAGCCTCTTGTTAGTTCGCCTCAACAAAGTTGAGGGGGACTATTGGAGTACCCCCTGCATCTGCGTCTATGTCTACGTCCTCGTCCGCATTCGAGCATATATCTCTGCAACTATGCATGGTAGGGTCATCAAACTTTGTATGCAGGTGCATCTTGGGCTATCTCACAGCCTCCAAGAAAATTGGGTCTCTCTGACCTATATTTTACGCTTGATTGATTTGCATTCAAGTTTATGTCCGAGATCAGATCTCAGTCACTATGCATGGTAGGATCATGTAACCTTACATATGCATGCATCTCTGATGGTAGGTCAGCATCCAGGCAAAATTAGGTAACTTTGACCTATATTTTCTGCTTGAACGACTTACATTCAAGTTTACGTCCG
>MJUU01038743.1:141558-158169 GCA_002080025.1 Modiolus philippinarum | reverse complement strand
CACTTCTCTGTCAATTTTGGGACTAAATGTTATGTTCAATATAGAAAATATCTTGCTTCACTCCGATGATTGTAGCTCCAGGTTCAAGCTCACAAAAACGTTTAGTGTCAGTCAAAGGAAATAGTTGAAAGAAATGTTAAGAACATGGTGGTTGGATTACTCTTCATGTAGTATTTCTGAAATATTATCGAGCTTAGATGGCTCGATCACCCAAGGGACCAATGAAAACAACAGCTGGAGGGGTGTTCAAGCTATGAAGGGTGTACAGTGTCAAAATTCAAACAAAGTGTCCAGAAAAGGGGTTGGGATATCCATGGTGTTCAAGTTATTGCATTTCCAGTCATGGAAGTTCAACTGTTACAATATATTCATTTTATTTCTTCACAACAAATTTTTCTCCAGAATTTTGTTACATACTTTTTGTTTGTTTTTTACTTGGCAAGGTCACTGCTTCATATAAATTTGCACTGTGTAGTCAGTATAATATGATAACTATAAATATGACTTAAGAATGGAATCGACCTTCACACATTTCTGCTGTAATACTAGGTTGTTTGCTGGGAAATCTCGTGCATGTTCAAACATTGGTAATGTTGTTCCTTGTGGGCGATTTTTTTGTGGCATGAAGATGTCACAGAACAGAACTGATGGTGCAATGGTGACACCAACTTAGGCTTAATCCATTAGAGATATCAGTGTATGGTCAAGGTCACTAGATATTCTCAATATTATACATTTTAGTTTTGATCATTATTATAAAACATCTGTTATGCAAGACCTTTCCTTCTAACTTCTTAATGTTTTGGTTACCTGATTTTTAATTTTCCTGCAAAATTTAAGGAAGAAATTTATAGATATGTTATTTTCTTTTTCAGCACAAGACCCATACCAGGAACACCTACCAAACTGTTCTCAAATATTGACGTAAGATTTTAAATTTTATTTCAAAAACTGTAACATGTATAAGAAATCATATACATGTGTATAAAAATATGTATGCATTGCATTATTAGCTCACATATTCTTGTAATGTTGTTTTTAATAATTTGTTTTGACATCAACACTTGGATGGTTTGAAAAGGCTCTGGATGTATTACTAAGGAATGTGAAAATACAGCATAAAAATAGTCAATATAAAATAGATAATTTCATAATCATGTTTGCGATGTTCAATTTATCTGAAACATTAAAATTAACATTACAAAGTCAGCAGTCATGTCCTCCATCAAGATCATCTTTTAAGTGAGTCCTGGATTTAGATCATCCTCTACAGATGTCCTGTATTCAGACCATCATGCCTTTAGTATGTCCTGAATTTAGGATCATCCTAAACAAATGTCTTGGATTCAGATTATCCTGCCTTTAAATATGTCTTGGATTTGGATCATTCTTTAGATCTATCCTGGATTCAGATCTGTCTTGTGTCCAGGATTTGGATCGTTTTTTAATAATGTCTTGGATTCAGATCGTCTTGAAGAATATGTCCTTTAATTCAGTTTATCCTGTGAACATGCCCCCTGATTTGGAATCTTCTAAACTTGATAAAATATCTTCTCCTTCAAAATTGATGTGCCATTTTCTAAACATAACCAAGGCATTTAGTTTCAATACTGTGTATGATGATTTCTGGTCACTAAAAATAAATATGGGGCCGGGGATTCTGTTTTTGACAAATTACTCAAAAACTCGTTGAGTTTTCAAACAAACAAATACATTTTTTTTTTAAATATTAATAATATTCTGCACAAGATCTATCCAACCTGCAAACAATCTTTGAGTAATTCTCCTTTTATCACATTTTTATTTCATTTTAAGCTCCATTTGATATTCAATTGTCAGTCTGCCTACAAGCAGAAATCTTTTCATTCAACAGATCAAAGAACCATTGAACCAACTGGAATTAATAAATGTTTAGTCTGTATTTGCTTTAATCCATGAAGTTATCATGGTTTTTCAAGTAAGCAGATAAAGAGCTATAGAAAAAGGCATGATAAAACAGGATCTGTGTGTAAAACTTTACCAAAAAAAAAATTGTGATCCTGAAAAACAAACATGAGTGTCTGCTTCAGGGTCAGTGTGTCATTCACTCTGTACCTTGAAGATGCCTGTTAATTTACAATTTCTGTATTGGTGCAATATCTAACCACTTCCTATGTTATATTATGTTGTTCTTGCCTTATTATTTCATGTTTTTTCTATGGTAGTTGATAGATATTTTTTAATTTCCATTTAACAATGTTTAAATGATAGATATTGTGGTCACTAAATGTTGTTGTTTTCATAAAAATCCCTGTTTTGTTGGTACATGTTGACTTAAATTTGTGGTTTCAATGCCATATATAAAACTCTAGGGAAAATATGCATTATATTGGGAACAGAAATTCTTGGTTATAACTAACCAGGAAATCCACTAAAATCGGAATCCAACAAACAATAGTACTTTCACAGTACTGTGAGTACTATGATGGTGGGGTTTCAATTTTCGTGGATTTCGTGGTTCCGTATATCCACGAAATTAAGTTCCCAACGAAATGCATTTTGCCCTATAGTTTAACAGCACAGAATTGGAAAACATGAATTTAAGTACCCACGTGCACGAAATAGTGAAACTTTTTGAAAACCACGATAATTGACGTCCACGAATAAAAGTACTTCCATTAGAAATTCTAGAAATATATTGTTTTATAGTGGAGCTAGTTACTTTTGGAATCAAAAAATAAAACACCATTTGTTTTACTGGAAAAGAACAATATATTTCTTTCTTGGGTAAAAACCTTCTTCTCTGGCAGTTTTTACCATTTGAATATGATTTCAGGTTGTGTTCTAGCTTTTGATAGTAAAAGTTGTTGAAACCACCATATGGCACAATAAATTTAGGATTAAATATTTAATCTTAAAAATTATATATAATCAGCATGTTCAGTATTCCCAAATCTTATGCATTCAAATCAATATCAAACCATAAGTTTATATAAATTCATCGATAAGAATGTTATGTGGATTTCATGAGCAACTTGTTTTTTTTTTCATTGAAACATGCTATGAATAATTATCATGTTTAGTTTTTCTTCATCAGTAATAAAAACATGTTGGAGGTTAATGAAATGTTAAGTTTTTTGCAGTTTGGTGAAAAATAGCTGTCAGATTGTTGCTTTTTAGCTCACCTCACAAAGTTAGGGGGCCTATGTGGTACCCCTAGCGTTTGGGTCTGCGTCTGGTTAGAAATTTTAAGAATGGTTTAAGTCCATTCCAGCTACTGACATGTCCCCCGTCAACCGTATTGGTATATATGATGCATTTTGGGTTGACAGCTGCAATACATGCTTTGGATGCTGTCTGTGACCTACATTTTATGCATGAGCGACTTGGTTAGGTAGAATGGTTAAAGTTCATTCCAGCTTACTGATATGTCTCATATCAAACATATTGGTGTGCATCATGCATTTTGGATGACAGCTGCAGTACATGTTTCGGATGCAGTCTGTAATATTCATTTTGCATATAAATAAATATGTCAGGAAGAATGTGCATAGTCCATTCCTATTTACTGACATGTGCAAGATGTGACAATGCTGGGCCATGAGGTGAGCTTAGCAGGTAGTGGCTGCTTTTTATGTTTATGGATATCAATCAGTTAAAGTTTTTCTTGCAGACCAAGTTTACAGTGGATCCATTAATTTAAGGTACCTATAATCTTCTACCACCCAGTAGTTGTATTGCCACTATAGCTGACTAATGCATTTCTCCCTTTTACAAAATATATGTTTGATTTAAGCATGACTATGTCTTATGCCCATTAGGCTATTTGTTCTCCTATTGTCTCGCCCGGGAGGAAAGGCGCGGAAAGCAAGATATATGCGTACAAAGTATGGCGGCAAAGGCGGCGGTGGTGACGGCGACGGCAACGGCGTAAACTTTCATGTTAAGTTTTTGTGATTAGGTCACTTTCTCAGTTTTTGTGATTAGGTCACTTTCTCAGTAACTATAAGTGGAAGGTCAATGATATTTGGTATATAGGTTGGTCTTGTGTAGTACATGACAGTCTGCCTAATGGATTTTGTCTGTGACCTCAATTTCACGGTCCAGTGAACATGTTTAGCTTTTGTGCTTAGTTCAGTTTCTCAGTAACTATAAGTGATAGGTCAAGGATATATGGTATGTAGGTTGGTCTTAGGTAGTACATGACAGTCTGCCATATGGCTTTTGTCCTTGACCTCAATTTCACGGTCTAGTGAGCATGTTAAGTTTTTGTGATTAGGTCATTTTCTCAGTAACTGTAAGTGGTAGGTCAATGATATTTGGTAAATAAGTTGGTCTTGAGTAGTACATGACAGTCTGCCATATGGCTTTTGTCCTTTACCTCAATATCACGGTCCAATGAACATGTAAAGTTTTTGTGCTTAGTTTAGTTTCTCAGTAACTATAAGTGGTAGGTCAATGATATATGATATGTAGGTTGGTCTTAGGTAGTACATGACAGTCTGTTATATGGCTTTTTTCCCTGATAATGTACTTTTGTTTATAGTTCTATCAGTATTTCATTATATTATTACTCACACCTATATAATATTTGCATTGATTATTTTCATATATTAATTATCACTGTATGTCATCTTGTGTATTATTGTGTTTAATATCATTGTAGGGAAAGAACCTAGTAAGTTGTAAAAACTTGTGTTCAATCCCACATATTGTTCCTTTTGACAATAAAAATATGTTTAAAGTAAAAGTCCCTGACCTCAATATCATGTTCTAGTGAGCATGTTAAGTTTTTATGATTAGGTCATTTTCTATTTAACTATAAGGGGTAGGTCAATGATGTTTTGTATATATGTTGGTCTTGGGTAGTACATGACAGTCTGCCTTACGGCTTTTGTCTGTGACCTTAATTTCATGGTCCAGTGATCTTGTTATCTATTAATGTAAGGTCAATAATATGTGGTTTGTGGGTTTGTCTTAGATGGAAGATGACAGCCTGCTTTTTTGTTTTAGCCCTCGACCTCATTTTCATGGTCTAGTGAACATGTTTGGTTTCTCAGTACCGATCAGTGGTAGGTCACTGATATTGGCATTTTGGTTTTGGGTGATACATGACAGTCTGCTTTATTGCTTTTGTCAGTTAATCTAATTTCACAGTCAAGTGAACATGTTAAGTTTTCTGATTTAGGCAGTTTGAGTTTTCACATCAATTTTGCGACCAAGAAGGGACGGGCGAGACATCAATTTTGGTCCACACTTGTTTAAATTAATTGTCATCATTTTATATTTATTTAGTCTCCTGGACCATGTAGCCCATTACCAGAGCCAGATCTGACGGACATTACCAAAAAAACATTGTTGTCGTCCAAGTTCTCACTAGATCAGCTGGTATCAGAGAAAAATGACAAGGTAAGGTATACTTGTAGCACATACTATGGTTGTACGTTATGTAGAAACGGTGACGTCACAATTAAAAATTTATTTGTAATGAACATGAATACCACGATATAATGGAAACCACGATATTATGAGAACCTACTTTATGTTAAAAGGAGGTGTATGGATGTATTTGGTGACATTATTGAATTATTACAATTCCAATCATTTTCCCACTAATACTAAAAAATGTCCCATATGAAAAGATACAGGATATATCTAGATTAAAAGGGCTTTGCTTGAACCAAGATAAATATAACACAATTTGGCAGTGTATGATGTGATACCATCAATTATATGTCTGTTTTTCTGTCCAGTTGTCCTTACCCTGGAGTTATCTTACCTGTGTAAATGGAACAAATGAGATACTGACTTCAAATTTGGGTATATGATTGATTTGGATTCAGAGGTCTTATTTTGGAGTTATGCCCCTTGAAATTTTAATTTTTTTTTTTGCAAAAAACTTTGCTAATGTATTGTAATGCACTATTACTAAATATCTAAAAAGCAAATTTCAAAGGAAACACTTCCTTATTATACAATAAATAAATCTTTAAGGGATGTTGAAAACAGATGAGTTTTAACTGGATGGCCTACATTATAATTTTCAATTTAATTTTAAATTTTCTTTTACAACCTGGTATTGATTACAGTTGATATTTTATTGTTAAAGGACAAGGTGCGATAAGGGGTTGATTTGGCCCAAGATTCCAGTGAATTTCTAAGTTGCACCTCAAGATTTCATTTCATGTTCGTTTCAAAGCTGAGATCCTATTAACAGAAAAAAAATACCAAAGCTTGAACCAATGGCGTCACATCAGGTGTAGTTTTGACGTCATGAAAAGGCTAAAAATTTGAGAATTGTCATAGAAATATACCGAATTTGGCAGATTTTCGCACTGTTACTGTTTACTGAAAAGCCATACCCTAAGAATATTTCAATGAGAAAATTCTGTGAATTTAACCAAAATTATTTTTCAGGCCAAATACGACCCTTATCGCCCCTACTCTTTCGCTCAGCAACAAGTGGTTGAAAGGACATGAAATTAAATTTTTGCAATAAAATTTTATTGTTATAAGCTCCAACCATAGTCTTGATCTGTTCTTTCCACAAACATTAACTTTTCAACACCAATATTAATCTAATTGTAGATACAGTTTATCCCTTCTTTATTAAGCTTAGTTATATCAAATATCTAAAGCACAATTCATACACATCCAACTATCCTTATTTATGGGGTTTTCCCGTTTACAGCAGTAAATACAAAATCTTTAGAGAGCAATCATTTCTTCCTTGCTTAACAAAACATTAATTTGTTATTGTATGATGATTGTAATTAAACGAAAATGCTAAAAAACAATAGGAAAGTGGATTTGAAGCCCCCTTTATAGGATTTAGGGTATGCTTGGAGTTGTCTTAAGCATAAAAACCCCCATGGGCATTTTTCAAAAGTTTGCAGGTATGCACAATTATATACACATGTACTGGAATACTTTATCTAGTTTGACTTCATATGTCAATGATATCTAAAATTAAAAGATATAATGTGGGCCTTGGCAAAAAGCAGAGTATGGAGCATGGGTAATTAAAGCACAATGAAAGCAATGAAAAAAATTACAAGTTTCCTGTGATTTTCATATTCATTTGCAAAAAAGACCACCAGTGCTATTCAATATTGGAAAAATTATCCGGAAAATCATGTAAATTTGGGAAAGCAATTTAAACATGTTTTACTTGTAGCTAGACAAAATTTTTTTTACTACTCTTTAAAGCAGTAATATATTTGCTGATGCAGAAATACATTTAAAAATTGATAATTTTAGGAAGTGTTTGGAATATTGTGTCATAGATTTGAACAAAATTGCAAATTCTCTGCATAGATTTGAGAAAAGTAGACTTTTTGCCAGTGGGACTGGTATACAATAGGAAATTCACTTGTTCTGTTTTATTTGGATGACCAATAAAATTTACAAAAATATATAAATAATGCTCAGAAGCTAAATGGGCTGAGTCTTGTGGATTGTTTGGAACAATAAAATTTCATCAAGAATATTACTTGTCAGAAC
Organism: Modiolus philippinarum; assembly: GCA_002080025.1. Classification (NCBI taxonomy): domain Eukaryota; kingdom Metazoa; phylum Mollusca; class Bivalvia; order Mytilida; family Modiolidae; genus Modiolus; species Modiolus philippinarum. Next base: position 150,687 of record MJUU01038743.1, on the reverse strand, counting down.
TTAAAGAAAATTGTGTCATTTGAACTGATGCATTCAGTTTTGAAAATAAAATGGATGGAAATATTAAATTTTGACAAAATCTTTAATAATTTGAAACTTCAATAATGTTAAAATGTCAATTCTATACTGATTAAATATCAAGTCATATCAAAGAGCAAATGGGAAATATTGAGAAGTTGAACAGGTTGTAGTTAAATAATCATTAATGATATACAATTGTATTTGATATTGTTAAATAAATACACTTTATGTGACATATGGTACAATTGGAGATCTTTAATCTCCTGGAATTTATTTATAAAATACAATAGGAAAAAATAATAAGTCTTCTTTGCATATTATTTCATTAGCTCACCTGGTTAAAGCCAGGGTGAGCTGTTGCCATCACTTTGTGTGCACCATCCATTGTTTATTTTTCAATTAATGAGGAAGTGAATTCCTTTGAAACTGTTTGACCAGTTTGACCCAAACTTGGTCACAACAATCCTTTGAAGGTCAGTCGATATATCCCCTTAAAATATTAAGTCTGGTAGGTTCGCACCTCCTCCAAGATGGCTGCCAACAGGGAACATATTTAACAAAGTGCCAAAGGTTTCTCTAATGAAGATTTGCACTTGTATGTGTTGCTATTGCTCAAGTCAGATGCTTTATCATGGCGTTTAAATTCAGGAATATTTTTGCACATTTATGAATCTTCTAATATGGAGAATCAGGTTCCCAGTTACACCAATTAAAATAATATACAGTTAAACTTCTATGGCTCAAACTGCAATAACTCAAACACCATGGATGTCTCAAACCCTTTTTTCTGGACCCCTTGTTCAAATTTGAACATGGTTTGAACTTGATAGCTTGAACAACCTTTACTTGAACTGTTTCAATTAGTCCCTTGGGTGTTACCATCGAAGTTTGACTGTATTGACAAATTATAATGGAACTGGACCCAATTCTTGGGGAATGATACATGTCTACCTGTACAACAAAATTATTTTCATAGGAGGATGTTGTAAATTTTGCATTGTCTGTGATTGAACGATTGACCTTAGCTTGATGTAGGTTAGTCTTATTTGACTTTAAGTAGGGACATAAAGAATATATAGGGACAAGATAAAGAGAAGTATAAATGCCCTCCACCCACCATACTGTTTTTGGTTACCCCAGATGAGAATCTACTAATTAACTTGATGTGGTCTTATATTGTATAGATATATATATATTACAGAAAATGATTATAATGAGAAGGAACATAATTAACTGGCATCCTTGACTGGCGTAACTGAACATTTTTTACTTTTTTTATTTTTGCAGTCTGTTGACCAGAGAGCACTGGAAGACATGCATGCCAAGTTGGAGGTAAATAAAAACTTATAAAATTGTGAAATGAAAAAAAAATGTTTCCAAATTGAAATTGTACACAATTCAAAATACCTTCAATATGCAAAATTTAATGAACTAAAGGACCTCTTATTTGAAAAGCAATTAGTTAGTAAACAGGTCCTTGTGGAATTTTCAATCATAGTTTTTATATTGAATGGTCAGACAAACTATCAGTAAATACACCCTGGATGCAAAAAATGGCTGCATATATATAGAAACATAAACAAAGCTTCAAATTTGGAATAATAGACCAAATAATAGGTTTTCTTTCTTTCTAGCTCAAATGGCTATAGCCGGGATGAGCTCCTGCCATCAAATTACACACATGTTTCCTTGTCCATCTGACACAAACTTTTCAGTTATCTTCTTGGCCTATTAAACCAAACTTGCCAGCAATAGTCCTCAGATGGTATAAAATAAGTTTTACAGGGTTACAATTTATCCAAGATTACTACAAGTAGGGACTATTTTTTAACATTATTTAGAACATATTGGAGAACATGATCTGACCAATACATTTACCAAATATAATTATGTTTTAATGGATCTCTGTGATTTTCTTGTTTAATGACTCGTACAAAAAAATGCACCTTGTTTTGTCTTGTATTTACCTGGTTTTTGTGGATTTTATTTGAATTTCTTAAACATTTATAAGATTTTTTTGGACTAATTTGGACATGCAAAGAAATTTCTGGGAATGTATTGCTTTTTGAGATAAAAGTTTTAGAAAATCTCATTATAGCCCATGATCTCCCAAGAAAATCCAATATTCCAACAGGGTCTGTAGGTTTTGATTTGACATGTCATGATTTGACAGTGAAAATTCAATAAAAATAGTAGTTCAAGATGAAGAATTGTGACATTAAAATCTTTGTGAAAAACAAGAATTTTTTTATATGACCGCAAAAATTTTTGCGATCGTATAATGATATGGTGCTTTTCTTGGCACAAAAGGAAGACTTGGCTAAGTTTTGGTAATTGTAGCCCCACCTGTTTTTAAAAAAAAGGGGCCAAAAAGGGTTAAATTTGATGTTTTCACATATTTGACTGTAGAATCTTTTTATTATTTATCAGATTTTGATGGGATTTCTTTCAGTGTCCTCCTGAGGAAATTTCCAATCAGTAGTATGCAACGGATTTCATGTGGCTTGTACTGTTCACGAGATAAATGGGGCCCAAAAGGGGCGAATTTCAAAAAAGATTTTTTTTTTTTTAGTTCGATTTTGATGCAGTGTTTTGCAGTGGATTCCTTTTGAAAAATTAACATAGTGTTGCACCATTAGATTTTTGATAACTTGTTTCTTTTCCAAGCTATGAGGGGCCCAACGGGGCCAAAATTGCAAACATGCAGATTACCTAAAATTTTTATTTTTCATCCGATTTCAATGGGATTTTTTTCTTTAGATTCCTCACATTTTAGGCTTTCAGTAGAATGTCAACGGATTTGGTGTAGCTCTTACCATTTCCGAGCTATTAGGGGTCAAAGGGGCCCAAATTGCAATTTTTAAAAATATGTAAAATCTTTATTTTACTTCAGATTTTGATGGGATTTTTTCTTTGGATTCCTCTCAATGTAATCTTTCAGTAGTATGTTATGGGATTTGATGTAGCTATTACCGTTTCCGAGCTATAAGGGATCAAAGGGGTCAAAATTCCAATTATTAGAAATATGTGAAGTCTTTATTTTTCATTAGATTTTGATGGGATTTTTATCTTTAGATTGTTCTCATTTCAGTGATATGGCAGTATATTTTGCATTGCTCTTTGATTTCCAAGCTATAATGGGTCAAAGGGGTCATATTGCAATATTTCAAAATATGTGAAATCTTTATTTTTCATTGGATTTCAACCTGAGTTTTTTCTTTGGATTTCTCTTGATGGTAGTCAACAGAATTTCTTAGCTCTTGCAATATCCTAGTAATAAGGGATTAAAAGGGCTAATTTTTATTTTCACTAGTTTGTGTCCAATTAATTTATGTGTCAAGGTCCTTATTGTGTCCAGCAAATTACTGTGTCCACATTCATTTTAGTTTACACTTGTTCAAATTTCAGTGGTCGACATGCTGCGGTTGTTTCATGCTGCGCTCGGCGTAGCCCTTTATTATTGAATGTACAACTTCTGTTTACAATTTTTTGTAGCAAGAAGTTTAAAATGGAATGAGACTAATAGGCACTAACTATACTGTGCCCTTTTATCCCAGTAAATCCCATACAAACATGACAAAGGTCCAATGGTAGCCTGGGATGAATATGGGACAGTCTCAAAAATAGTCGAAGGATATCTTAGTATATACCAGAAAATCATTGAAATTTTTTACAGGGAAATCTTACAGTTGCTTATTATCTTAATGTAGCATGATCCATAATGTCTTTTATAGTATTTTAAAAATTCTTTTATCTTCAACTGAAACGATGACTTTATATTTATACTGACAATATGATGTACCATGTTATATTTCTGGATCAATACAAGAATTATTTTGTATGGAATAAAAGTGTCTGATCTGCAGGTTGTTACAGGGAAGAAAGTGGCTTAGTTTATAGTGCAATATTGATTGTTTTAATTAACAGTGCTTTGTCTCTGTAGAATTCTAAATTTCTGGTATCACATGTCTGTAGTCTGTCTCTGTCTGTTATATTTTAATGAAGAAATTTTGTTGAAAATATTCAAACATTTTGATCGTAAAAATATGGAGAAAAATTTTCCAGATTTTGCTTTTAAATATCAAATAAACTCAAATTTGTCTGATATATATTTTCCTTAAAGACTAGTATTTCCATTCTTGTAAGATATGCTTCAATAGGAGTTTCCGCGGCTCTAATTAGTGATGTCACAAAATCTAATTTACATTTGCAAATTAGCATTTTTCGTTGGCAAAGCTTTACAATTACCATTGTATGCTATTAAAATGAAGAATTTTCCAGGTTTAATAACTTTTTTGTTAGAAGCAAGATTTTTGATCTGTAAAATGCATCTTATTGAGAAATTCATATTTTTTCCCCTATTTACTTTTTAAGAAATTTTAGCGCAAATTTTTTCATGTGCATTTCAAAAACATGAAAAATTCGAAAATTTCATATGATTTACAAGTAAGCCAATGCTTTATACATTTAAAATAATAATTGAATTTTTATGTCCCCAGATCTGGGATCGGGGGCTTATTGTTTTTGTCCTGTCTGTCTGTCTGTTGGTCTGGTCTGTTTGTGCGTCCGAAACTTTAACCTTGGCTATAACTTTTGAACTATGTAAGGTAGACTTTTCATACTTGGCAAGAGTATAGGTCCAGTCAAGAGGAACATAAATATGCCCCAAAAAAGGTCAGGTCAAAGGTCAAGGTCACAGAGGTTAAAAAGGGGTGAAATTGGCTGTTTTAATTTTTAGTTCAACCTCAACGAAGTTGAGGGGGACTATTGGAGTACCCCCGGCGTCCGCTTCTTCGTCCGCGTCCGCATTTAGGTATATATCTTGGTAACTATGAGGGGTAGGGTCATCAAACTTTGTATACAGATGCATCTTGGGCTAACTCACAGCCTCCAGGAAAATTAGGTCTCTTTGACCTATATTTTCCGCTTGGCTGGCTTTCATTTAATTTTAGGTCCGAGTTGATATCTCAGTAACTGTACATGGTAGGATCATCTAACCTTGCATGTGCATGCATCTTTGGGGGTAGGTCAGCATCCAGGCAAAATTAGGTCACTTTGACCTATATTTTCCGCATGATTGACTTACATTGAAGTTTACGTCCAAGTTCAGATCTAAGTAACTGTACATGGTAGGATCATCTAACCTTGCATGTGCATGCATCTTTGGGGGTAGGTCAGCATGCAGGCAAAACTAGGTCACTTTGACCTATATTCCCGCATGATCGACTTGCATTCAAGTTTAAGTCCGAGTTCAGATCTAAGTAACTGTACATGGTAGGATCATCTAACCTTGCATGTGCATGCATCTTTGGCGGTAGGTCAGCATCCAGGCAAAATTAGGTCACTTTGACCTATATTTTCCGCATGATTGACTTACATTCAAGTTTAAGTCCGAGTTCAGATCTAAGTAACTGTACATGGTACGATCATCTAACTTTGCATGTAGATGCATCTTTGGGGGTAGATCAGCATCCAGGCAAAATTAGGTCACTTTGACCTATATTTTCCGCATGATTGACTTGCATTCAAGTTTAGGTCCGAGTTCAGATCTAAGTAACTGTACATGGTACGATCATCTAACCTTGCATATGCATGCATCTTTGGGGGTAGGTCAGCATCCAGGCAAAATTAGGTCACTTTGACCTATATTTTCCGCATGATTGACTTGCATTCAAGTTTAGGTCCGAGTTCAGATCTAAGTAACTGTACATGGTACGATCATCTAACCTTGCATATGCATGCATCTTTGGGGGTAGGTCAGCATCCAGGCAAAATTAGGTCACTTTGACCTATATTTTCCGCATGATTGACTTACATTCAAGTTTACGTCCCAAGTTCAGATCTAAGTAACTGTACATGGAAGGATCATCTTACCTTGCATGTGCATGCATCTTTGGCAGTAGGTCAGCATCCAGGTAAAATTAGGTCACTTTGACCTATATTTTCCCCATGATCGACTACATTCAAATTTATGTCCAAGTTCAGATCTAAGTAACCGTACATAGTAGGATCATGTAACCTTGTATGTGCAGACATCTTTTGGGGTAGGTCAGCATCCAGCGAAATTAGGTCACTTTGACCTAAATTTTCCGCATGAGTGACTTACATTCAAGTTTACGTTCGAGTTCATATCCAAGTAACTGGTAGGATCATCTAACCTTGCATGTGCATGCATCTTTGCGGGTAGGTCAGCATCTAAGCAAAATTAGGTCACTTTACCGTTTATCTCTGAATTCAGGTCTCGGTTACTGTACATGGTAAGATCTTCTAGCCTTTGTATACATGCATAAGGTATGGTAAATGAGCACCCTGGCCAAATAGGGTTTCTGTGTCCATGTGCCTTAACGAGGCGAACTTTGTAATCGTTGATTACCTTTGTTTTAATTTTTGTGGGATCTTGATGCAGTATTTTTCTGTATATTTCTTTTAGCATGTTTAAACAGAAACATTTAACAATTAAACCCATTTCAATAAACAAGAGGCCCAAAGAGGCTTCATCTGTTTCAGAATAAAGGTATTGAATTGGGTGTTTTAATGGTAATAAACTACTTTTGAACTATGAAAGATAGACTTTTAATACTTAGCAAGTGTATAGGTCTTGTCAAGAGGAACGGTCAAAGGTCAAGGTCACAGAGGTTAAAAAGGGATGAAATTGGCTGTTTTCACATATTTGACTGTAGAATCCTTAATATTTATCCTATTGAGACAGGGTTTGTTTCATGTTATTGCTGATAAAATTGCGCAACTGTAGTATGTGACAGATTTGAGGTAGCATTTACACTTATTGAGAAACAAGAGGTCCAAAGGGTGACAAACGGGAAAAAAAATGAATTTTTAAATTTTTTGTTGTATCTTGATGCAGTATTTTTCTGTAGGTTTTTTTATAGCATGTTTAAACAGATACTTTTAACAATTAAAACCATTTCAATAAACAAGAGGCCCAAAGGGGCTTCATCTGTTTCAGAATAGAGGGGTTAAATTTGTCTGTTTTTATGGTCATAAACAACTGATAGACTTTTAATACATTGCAAGTGCATAGGTCTTATTGCTGCGGTCAAGGAAGTGGCAAAACTTTTATTGTAATGAAGTCAATATGAACACCCCAAGCTTACACAATGTGTTAGATTCATGGATGTGAAATGTCTACATTGTAGATATATCAGACGTGAAAACCTGACAAATGTATACAATGTTGTCTTTGCAGGACAGGGAGTCAATAATAGGTAGAGAGCTTGGGGTGTAAATCTTAACTTAGGAAAACTGAAAGTTTTGTCACTTGCTTGACTGCAGCAATATCAATATGAACATAAATATGCAAAAATTAGGTCAAAAGTCAAGGTCACAGAGGGCAAAAAGGGGTAAAATTGGGTATTTTCATATATTTTACTGTAGAATTTGGGGGCATATGTAGTGTTTCACAAACACATCTTGTTTAGTTTTATTGTGGTAAAGCGTGCTAGCGCTTCATGTGAAAAATGTGATGAAGTCCACACTTTTACACGACAATAAAACTACAAAATATTGCATTCAATACAAATAATTACATTCCATAAAGGGAATGCAAGTGTTCAAGCAAAAAACTTAATGAAAATTGTGGATGATGGACCTTTTCCTTGTTTGATTACTCCGCTGTCTTTGATTTCCATATGAAGCAGAATGATTGTAATTATAGAGTAATATGACACTGCAATTTCCTGAACAATGGTAAATAATACAGTCTGAAGCTTTATCCTCTGTCTGGCTGTCCCTCCATCTGTCAGTCCGTAACACATATTTTCGTCGCATTTTTCTAAGCAACCACACATGCCACCACTTGATATTTGGTATGGTGCTTCAATATGGGTTCTGTACTGTGTCTCCCATTTTCGGCAATATCGCATCACCACTTCCAGTTTACGGACTTTGTGTCTTTTTAACTTTCATTTTCAAAATTGTGATTTTTTTCATCACATTTTTCTCAGCAACTACACATGACAGCCACTTGATATTTGGTATGGTGCATCAGTATGGGGTCCTTTACTGCGCCTCCCCTGTTCGGCCGAATCAAATCGCCACTTCCTGTTTACCGAATTTATGTCTTTTTAACTTTCATTTTCAAAATTGTGACTTTTTAGTCAAATTTTTCTCAGCGTCTACACATCACAGCCACTTGATATTTGGTATGGTGCATCGGTATGCAGTCCTATACTGTACCTTCCCGTTTTTAGCCTTATTGAATCACCACTTCCTGTTTACCGACTTTTTATACGACCGCAAAAATTTTGCGGTCGTATTATGTTATGGCGCAGTCGTCGGCGTCGGCGTCTGTGGCCAGCATAACTTTGTTTCTAGTGGAGGGATCATCTTCAAATTTCAGTATGTGGTTTCTTGGCATAATGGCTATCCCGGGTTTTAATTTCGGGTTTATGGCCCCACCCGTTTCAGAAAAAGGGGCCAAAAAGGGGTAAAATTAGGTATTTTTGTGTCTGTGGACAGCATAACTTTGGTTCCAGTGAACAGATCATTTTCAAATTTTAGTATGATGTTTCTTGGCACATGCTTTAGCCCGGGCTATAATTTTATGTTCCTGGCCCCGCCCGTTTTAGAAAAAGGGGCCAAAAGGGGTTAAATTGGTTGTTTTCACATATTTGACTGTAGAATCTTTATTATTTATCGGATTTTGATGGGGTTTCTTTCAGTAAACTCCTTAGAAAATTTCCAATCTGGAGTATGCCAACGGATTTCACGTGGCATGTACCGTTCACGAGATAAATGGGCCCAAAAGGGGCGAATTTCAAAAATTTCATTTTTTTATTTTTAGTCCGATTTTGATGCAATTTTTTCCAAAGGATTCCAAATGAAAAATTATCGTAGCGCTCTACTTTTAGATTTTTGGTAACTTCCTTCGGCTATGAGGGGCCGAAGGGGGCCAAAATCAAAAATTTACAGATTACCAAAAAATTTTATTTTTCATCGGATTTCGATGGGATTTTTTCTTTGGATTCCTCTTGATGTAAGCTTTCAGCAGCATGTCAACGGATTTGGCGTAGCTCTTACCGTTTCCGAGCTATGAGGGGCTGAAGGGGCCAAAATTGTAAATTTACAGATAACCTAAAATTTTTATTTTTC
>MJUU01038743.1:80238-96714 GCA_002080025.1 Modiolus philippinarum | reverse complement strand
AGGTGTTTTCACATATTTGACTGTAGAATCTTTATTATTTATTGGATTTTGATGGGGTTTGTTTCAGTGTGCTCCTGAGGAAATTTCCAATCTGGAGTATGCCAACGGATTTCACGTAGCATGTACCACTCACGAGATAAATGGGGCCCAACAGGGGCAAATCTCAAAAAAAAATAATTTTTTTATTTTAAGTCCGATTTTGATGCAGTTTTTTTCAATGGATTCCTTGCGAAAAATTAATATGGCAATCAGCTATTAGATTTTTGGTAACTTGTTTCCTTTCCCAGCTATGAGGGGTCGAACGGGGCCAAAATTGCGAATTTGCAGATTATGTAGAATTTTTATTTTTCATCGGATTTCAATGAGATTTTTTTCTTTGGATTCCTCTTGATCTAAGCTTTCAGTATTATGTCAACGGATTTTTTGTAGGTCTTACCGTTTCGGAGCTACAAGGGGTCAAAGGGGCCAAAAATGCAATTTTTCTAAATATGTCAAATCTTTATTTTTCATCGGATTTCGATGGGATTTTTTTCTTTGGATTCCTCGTGATCTAAGCTTTCAGCAGTATGTCAACGGATTTTTTGTAGGTCTTACCGTTTCTGAGCTACAAGGGGTCAAAGGGGCCAAAAATGCAGTTTTTCTAAATATGTCAAATCTTTATTTTTCATCGGATTTCGATGGGATTTTTTTCTTTGGATTCCTCTTGATCTAAGCTTTCAGTAGTATGTCAACGAATTTTTTGTGGGTCTTACCGTTTCCGAGCTATAAGGGGTCAAAGGGGCCAAAAATGCAAATTTTCTAAATATGTCGAATCTTTATTTTTCATCGGATTTCGATGGGATTTTTTTCTTTGGATTCCTCTTGAGCTAAGCTTTCAGCAGCATGTCAACGGATTTTTTGTAGGTCTTACCGTTTCTGAGCTACAAGGGGTCAAATAGGCCAAAAATGCAATTTCCTAAATATGTCATATCTTTATTTTTCATTGGATTTCGATGGGATTTTTTTTTCTTTGGATTCCTCTTGATATAAGCTTTCAGTTGTATGTCAACGGATTTTTTGTAGCTCTTACTGTTTCGGAGCTACAAGGGGTCAAAGGGGCCAAAATTGCAATTTTTCTAAATGTGTCATATCTTTATTTTTCATCAGATTTCGATGGATTTTTTCTTTGAATTTCTATGGATGTAAAGTTTTAGTTGATAGTACATATTTTGCATAGCTCTTACGGTTTTTTATCAGTAAGTAATCAAAAGGGTTTTTTCCCTATTTTGTTTCTAGCTAATAACTGTGTCTAGCTTCTTTTTGTGTCCATCTAATTATTGTGTCAAGCTCTTTACTGTGTCCACATTCACTTTAAACTACNTTTGTTGAAATTTCAGTGGTCGACATGCTGCGGTCGTATCATGCTGCGCTTGGCGTAGCCCTTTATTATTTTATAGATCAGTTGAACAAAATCAGAGATGCGCATTATACACTTCGTCTTTTTTGATAATTTATGCCGTCAATTCCACCTAATGAACTTAACCATTTTACGTCAAATATCTGCCAGAATATATCATTTGTCCTTGACAAGGAATGATAAACCCATGTCCGAAATATTCAGGGTTGACTGATGGGTAAAATTCCTGTCCTGTAGAAAGAAAATCTGGTTTGGTGTCATAGCATAAGCTTTCGTCTTGTATTATTTTTTTGTTTATGTTTTTTTTTTAGTTTTTTTTATTGACCCTTTGACATGTTTTTCCAATATTACATTTTTTATTGTATTGTTTGATTTGAGTGAGGAACAATTAAATCAACATGAAATGTTTATCATAGTATTTAACTATAGCACAGTTTGATAAGTTATCATTTATCAATATTTACTTTTGATACATATTTGAGATTGTACAATTCCCTCTAGTTATTGTGTCAGTTTTTATCTTCGTTTTGTCAATATCTGGGTGTGCCATTGTATGGAAAGCCAAGCTAAAGTAAAAGTGTTGATGTTTTGCTAATAAATATAAAACAAAGTAAAGTAATTATATACCGGTATATAAGCCGTTATACTTGTATGAAGAGCTAAAGTAAAAGTGTTGATGTTATGTGAATAAATAAACACTTAAAAAAAGATGTATATGCCATTCTATAATGGGCAGAGCTAAATAAAAAGAGTTCATGTGTGCAAATAAAGATATGGTAAGGATAAATTTAAGGTGGTACAAGGGTCTAAAAATTGTCAATATTTTCTGATATTTTCATGACTTAAACTTTGTTATTGGAGCATACAAAAAATATAAGTGTAAAATTTGTCATGTAAAAATCAGCGATTTTGGTGAAAAAGATAGGGAAAACTAGTGAATTTGGACAAAAATTAATTATGCCCTGCCACGAAGTGGATAAACCCTTGTCCGTACGTCCGTACGTCCTGATTTGCGTTTAGGTCCATATTGTGGTAACCTCTGGTAATATTTTAATATTATTACATCAGTATATGCACCTTGATTAGTACTACGAGATTCACCAACAATTAGGGATCCATGACCTACATTTTTCACTTGAGTGACTTTTGTTAAATTTTGCGTTTAAGTCTATTTCTCAACAACTACACATCATACAACAATGATGTTTCATCAAATTTATCGCCTTGATGAGTACTACCCAATTCATTGAGAATTAAGTGGCTTTGACCTATATTTTACGCTTGAGTGACTTTTGTTAAATTTTGCATTAAGGTCTATTTCTCATCAACTACACATTATACCACAATGATGTTTCATCAAATTAATCACTGTAATGAGTACTACCCAAATCATCAAGAATTAAGTGGCTTTGACCTATATTTTATGCTTGAGTGACTTTTGTTAAGTTTTGTGTTTAAGTCCATTTCTCAACAACTAAACATGATATCACAATGGTGTTGCATCAAATAAATCTACTTGATGAGTGCTATCCAAATCAAGGACAATTTAGTGTCTTTGACCTACATTTTACGCTTGAGTGACTTTGGGTAAATTTTGTGTTTTAGGTTAATTTCTAAACAACTGCAACTGCACAACATATCATTATGATGTTTAATGGAATGACTCATCTTGGTGAAAACTAACAAATTGTTAGACAATTCATTGACTTCGACCTACATTTTACACTTGAATGACTTTGTTAGCAACTAGGTGGTTAATCAAATAAATCACCATAGTCAATACTGCATAAATCTGACCAATATTTTATGCTTCAGTGACTTTAGTTGAGTTATTTTTGTTTATGTCCATTACTAAACAAATATTAAATGAATAATCATCTAACAGTAATTCTTCATGATTTTATCCCAATCAGTGACCTTGAACTAAATTTCATTGCTGATTGGCTAAGTTTATCTATTGTGATAAATTTGTCGGAGGGGCATCCGTGTCTTATAGATACATTCTCTAGTTTATTTTAGATTCACCAGAATTTTTTTTTGGTTAAATTTGGTAAATTTTTAGCTTATATACTTGCCTTCGGTTTGCATGAAAAAAAAAAATGGAGGGGTCACTGAACTTATTTTTGAATAAAGGGAGAAAAACTTTTTTGCTTTTATTTTAATACAAATTATCTCCCCATAGAGAACAGGAGCTTACTAAAATGTTCAATATTCTGGATGCTTATCCAATAAAAGTGGCATATTTGATCAAGTTATTTAACTATTATAAAACATTGGAAAACATTTTGCTAACATTCCAATAATGAATTCCATTTTTCCTTGGCATCATCAAGGTTGTGGGGGACTATTGGAGTACCTTCGGTGTCTGTGTCTACATTCTTGTCTATATGTCCGCATTTAGGTATATATCTTGGTGACTATGCTTGGTAGGGTCATCAAACTTTGCATATAGATGCATCTTGGGCTATCTCACAGCTTCCAAGAAAATTAGGTCTCTTTGACCTATATTTTCCACATGATCGACTTACGGTACATTCAAGTTTACATCCCAGGTTCAGATCTAAGTTATTGTACATGGGAGGATCATCTAACCTTGCATGTGCATGCATCTTGGTCAGTAGGTCAGCATCCATGTAAAAGTAGGTAACTTTGACCTATATTTTCCACATGATTGACTTACATTCAAGTTAATGTCAGAGTTCTGATCTAAGTTACTGTGTATGGTAGGGTCATCTAATCTTGCATGTACATGCAACCTTGGTGGTAAGTCAGCATCCAGGCAGAATTAGGTCACTTTGACCTTTATTTTCCACATGACATCGACTTACATTAAAGTCTACGTACGAGTTTAGATCTCAATTGCTATACATGATAAGATTGATCAGCACCCTGTCAAAATTGGGTTTCTGTGTCCATATGCCATAACGAGGCAAACTTTGTAATCATTGATTACCTATGTTTTGTAAGATGCTCAAGGTCTCAGTGATGTGTATTTTAAGCTCCCCAGGGTGAATGTCTGAAGAGCTTTTGTCAAGAATGATGTGTATTTTCAGCTGGACAGGAAGAATGTCCCTAGAGCTATTGTCATACCTCTGACATCGACATCGTTAATTAAGTTGTTTTGTGGTTGTGTGTTCATATTTGGTATGTGACTTCCTTGTGATGAGAGCTTTTTGATGGTATCACATAAGTACACTTTTTGACCATGACCTTTCCCTGATGGCAGTTTATTGGAAATTTGAACTTTCTAGTGGAAGTAATTTGAATTCTGCCCCTTAAATTCTTTTTGTAAAAATAACTACTATCAATAGTTTGATTTCAAAAATATTGAGAAAAATAATGTGTCAAACAGGGAGTGTGGGGATAGCTGTCGTTCTGACAACCTCTACTTTTTTTAGTGGTAGGGAGTTCCTATTTAGCATGTGACTTCTTTGTATCACACTCAAAAGTATATAAAAAACATTATTATGAAAATGTTGAACTTTCAAATTTATTTAGCACTGAGGTCACTCTAAACCCTGAGAGCTATGGTATCTTCTGACAACTTGTTAAAATCCAGTACTATCTCTAGTGTGGATATACGTGCCATATTATGTCAGTCAGAGCTTCTATAGAAACATTGATTGTGCTGTTATATGTTGGTCAGAGCTGAAGTAAAAGCATTGAAAAACTTGTATGTAGTCTGAATTTTAATCAACACAATATATAGATGTCTGTCTGCTGTAAACATGTTTCACTATAACTTCAAAGGATTTTTTATGCCCCCATATCGAGGATCGGGGTGGGGGGGTCATTGTTTATGTCCTGTCTGTGTGTCTGTTTGTCTGAAACTTTAACCTTGGCTATAACTTTTGAACTATGTAAAATAGACTTTTCATACTTGATAAGTGTATAGGTCTAGTCAAGAGGAACATAAATATCAAAAAGAAAAAAATTAGGTCAGGTCAAAAGTCAAGGTCACAGAGGTTAAAAAGGGGGTGAAATTGGCTGTTTTTCGACTGAAGAATCTGTCCTATTGAGATGGGTTTGCTTTATGTTTTTGCTAATAAAATTGCACAGCTGCAGTATGCCAACAGATTTGAGGTAGCATTTACTGTTTTTGAGAAACAAGAGGCCCAAAGGGGGCCAAATGGAAAAAAAATGAATTTCAAAATTTTTGTAAGATCTTGATGCAGTGTTTTCTGTAGGTTTTTACAGCATGTGTAAACAGATGCATTTAACTATGAAAACCATTTTCAATAAACAAGAGGCCAAAAAGGGCTTCATCGGTTTCATAATAAAGGGGTTGAAGTGGGTGTTTTATGGTAATAAACAACTTTTGAACTATATAAAAACTTTTAATACTTGGCAAGTGTATAGGTCTAGTCAAGATTAACATAAACATGCCCAAAAAAATTAGGTCAAAGGTCAAAGTCATAGAGGTCATAAAGGGGTTAAATTGGGTATTTTTATATATTTTACTGTGGAATCTGGGGACATATATAGTATTTCACAAATACATCTTGTTTCTGAATAAATACTGTATGCTTACTATTTACGTACTATGACATTTCCTACTTCAAATTTAATGAAAATATTTTAAAAGAGATGCCTTATCTACAAAGTGTAATGATACGGTGCTAATCATAGAGCTTTTATTCTGTATTACCATAGAAGAGTATTTGCCATTTGAATTGTGGAAATTTCAAAAGAATTTTCACAAAGATGATTATTTTTTTTTCATAAGATGACCATCTGTGGAAACTGTATTGAAACCTTTATTAACATATCAACCCCAAAAGTACAGTTATTGGTATTCAGAAAATTATTTATGGATTAAAATACTGAAAGTAACTTTTCACAACAACAATATAAATATTCCATTGTGGTGTTTTTTCATGTATTGGTTAAGATTTTGTAAAGTATACATGCATTCCATATTGTTTCAGGTTCCCCTCCCCACCACAAATATGAAATAACATATTTGGTCACCTAACTTCAGATGCTGAATTCACCTAACTTCAGATGCTGAATTCACCTCTGATATTCCTGTGTAAGCTCATTTCTAACAGTAGTATTGTTACCATTTACCAGTGCATCAATAAAAACTCAAACTAAATCATCTTTTTTAATAATTCATAAGCTATATAAATATTTCAAAAATGACCTGATTTGAAGACAAGCTATCAATAGGGCATCAATTTTAATTGAATGTTCTGATATATATCACTGATATCAATGGTTATTACCCTTGTTTTTGTTTATTGTAAATTGATGAAATATTATTTTATAACATGTTGTTTTTCTATATAATGTTATTACCCAGAAAGAAAGGAAATTTGTACTATAAATCAAATTTATTTGGATTTCACAATAAGACCCATCAGAACTACAAATAAGAAGTCCAAATAAATAAAAAGAAAATCGCTAAGAAACATTATGAATTTCTACATTGAAATTAATGCAACAAGTTTAAAGCATTTCAAAAATCACTTTGTATCGGGTACTGACCGTACTGTGAGGGTGGAAATGTTCGCAGGGTGTTACTTTCACAATTTTGTTGTGAAAACATTTTGCGAGGGGGCAAATTTTGCGCTGAAAGTCCTTGATATTCGACGATGTCATTGCTTTTACATATAACAGTAGAAAACCTATCTATTCGTGGATTTTTCTTGATCCCAAATATAGCGAAAATTACCCCACACAAAATTCCGACTATTACAGTATCTGTCTTCGCTGTGAAATGCCAAAAGTTTGGGATATTGCTGCAAAAACATGAACAATGTTAACCATCAGTCAAAATTATTAGTGTTACAAACATAATTTCAACAAAAAAAAATAGTGTTACAAAGGAAGGAATTTAAGGAGTAAGGTCCTTCCTCATATTTTTCTTGATTTAGGATGTCGAGGATGTTGAATGGGTTTATAAGGGTACACCATACTGCGTGATTTTTTGCTTTGTGTAAATTGTATTTATACTTTTAAGGCCCAGAGGAAAAAGTGGGGGAGGCATGTTGTTTTTGATGAAGCAAATACAGTAGAACTTTGATGGCTCGAACTGCAATAACTCGAACATCATGGATGCCTCGAACTGTTTCTGTGGTCCCTTGGTTCGAATTTTAACAATGTTCAACCTCGATATCTCGAACACCCCTTTGGCTCGAACTTTTTTCATCGGTCCCTTGGATGTTCAAGCCATCGAAGTTTGACTGTATTATATTATACAATTTTTCTGTTTTAGGTCAAAGACATGATGGTACGGATATGCAGTAAATGGACTCTCTATTTGTTATCTGTTGGCAGTAAACAGGTGAGTTTGTGTGCTGGACTTCAGTGTCCTCTTTCTAGTTCTATTTTGTAATGTAAAATTATCTTTATAATTGTCTTCCAGCAAAATATTTTATATGGGCAATGAGAAGATTTGATTTAGATTTTTATACGACCGCAAAAATTTTGCGTCGGCGTTGGCGATGTCTGTGGACAGCATAACTTTGGTTCTAGTGAACGGATTGTTATCAAATTTTAGTATTATGTTTGTTGGCAGAAGCTTAAGCCCAGGTATTAATTTCGCGTTCCCTGCCCCACCCGTTTATGGAAAAGAGGCCAAAAAAGGGTTAGATTAGGTATTTTCTTGTCTGTGGACAGCATAACTTTGGTTCTAGTAGACGGATTGTTTTCAAATTTTATATGATGTTTCTTGCAACATTCCTGAGAATTTTTTTCCTTTAGTTTTTTGCCCCACCCATTTCAGAATAAGGGGCCAAAAAAGGGTTAAATTAGGTGTTTTCACAAATTTGACTGTAGAATGTTTAGAATTTATCAGATTTTAATGGCGTTTCTTTCAGTGTACTCCTTCGAAAATTTCCAATCTGTAGTATGCCAGCTGATTTCATGTGGCATATACCGTCCACGAGATAAAAGGGGCAAATTTCAAAAATTTTATTTTTTTTCTTTTCTTTAGATTCCTCTTATTCTAGGCTTTCAGGAGTGTGTCAACAGATTTGGCACTGCTCTTACTGTTTCTGAGTTTTAAGGGGTCAAAGGGGCCAAAATTGCAATTTTTAGAAATATGTGAAATCTTTATTTTACATCAGATTTTGATTGGATTTTTTTCTTTGAATTCCTCTCATTGCAAGCTTTCAAAAGAATGCAAACAGATTTGATGTAGCTCTTACAGTTTCCCAGCTATAGGGGGTCTTCAGCAGTATGGCAATAGATTTGCCTTGCTATTACGGTTTCCAAGATATAAGGGGTCAAAGGGGCCGAATTGCAATATTTCAAAATATGTGAAATCTTTATTTTTCATTTGTTTTCAATCTGAGTTTTTTCTTTAGATTTCTCTTGCTGTAAGCTTTTAGTTGGTAGTAAACAGATTTTGCTTAGCTCTTACATATATACAATATCCTATAAATAAGGGATTAAAAGGGCTAATTTTTATTTTCACTTGTTTGTGACCAGTTAATTAATGTGTCAATGTCCTTATTGTGTTCAGCAAATTACTGTGTCCACATTCATATTAGTTTACACTTGTTAAGATTTCAGTGGTCGACATGCTGCGGTCAAATCATGCTGCGCTCAGCGTAGCCCTTTATTTAAAACATAGAGCAAGGAGAGTATCTATAAATTTCTCCTTAAGTCTATGATTTTTGGTTTTTTTCCGTTGCCTCTTTCATGATTAATTATAATATCATAGTAGGGGGGGGGGCATAAATTTAAATTTATTCTTATCTTTGTTAAAATTGCTTAGTTGGGTTTTGCTGCTCCCTTTGTTGGGTTCACTTCTAGAATCATTATCAGCAATATCCCCAAATAATATCTGTCACACTTACAGTGTTTTAAGACCTTATACCTAAATTCTTTCTAGAAGCTAATTTTTTTTTTACAAATTGACAGATAAATAGGTCTATTAAAATTTACCAATAGCTACTGTATTATGATTAATATAGACTGGGCAATGAGCAGTCACACTTGGACGAGTCCTACTTTTCACACCTTCTCATTCAACATTAACCATTTTACAATAGTTATTGATGAATTTAAATGGACTTATTTTGCTTTCAATTTGTCACACTGTTTAAGCTGCCAGCAAGAATCTTGGTATAAGGTCTCACTTAAAACACTGTAATACACAAAAAAGTGCTGCAAAATAAAAGAATTGTTATCATGTAAGACAGACTCAAATCTGCTGCAAATTCACTTTCTCTTTGATGGGAAATCAGAATGTAGGCAGGATATTTCTTTGCTAGAAGATTTATCACTAAGTTTGTACCACACACTTTGAGAATACCACAAACCCTTTTGATCTCCCTCCTGAGAAATGTTTTCATCCAGGGAGGTCAAAATCTCCCACCAACATAAAATGTATTCATTTACAGAATGACAATAGCACCTCCCAAAGTTATTACTATTTGACATAGTATTCTAGTGAATCATACAATGATATTTGTCAGTTTCATGTTGGGGGGAAAATTTTTCAATTTATCACAATGAAAAAAAGACAACAAAAGACTGATTAGGGTCCTTGCACAAAATCTCCCACAAACAAAAAGAAAATAACATGCATATGGGAGATCCCTCAGAAAGTCCTTCCAAGATGTTAAACTAATGCTAAATAACATTTGGAGTGACTGCAAAATATCTTCATTATTATCTATAGGTGTTTATATATATATTAAGTGCAAGTTTCATGATTTTAATAATGTACATTCAATATTTTTACAGAGAAGTATATTTGTTTATGCCAAGAAGAAGACCCCAGCTGTCAGAATAAAGACGGTAGAAGCCACCCAGGGAGACATTTCTAGTCAGTCAGAAGGTGAAGAAGAATCAAAAGATGTTCCAAATGATAATAAGGTTTCAGAAAGGAATGATTTAAATGGAAGACAATATGTAATTTTAGACGAGAATTCTAACACTAGTGATAATAAAACTGTACAAAGTAATTCAATAAAAACAGAGATCTGTCCAAGGGAGGTTAATAGTGATGTAGGTCAAATTGTAACAGTCAAGGTCGAATCACCAATACCTATAATAAACTGTGATTCACCGATGGAAGTAGATCTGACTTTAGATGATGGTGATGATTTGCCTGATTTGTTATGATTCATGGATCGAACTTCAAATGTTGACCATGTGACAATAGATGATGGCATTAAACTTCCTGAAGATTCCTTGGTGGAACTTGATTGACATATTAGGAAAGTGATAACTTGTGAGGTATCAAGTCGATCAAACCTGATGGTTCACTGGTTGTAATTGATGCATGCAATCAGATCTGACTTTAGATGGTAACAGTCTCTTTGATCAGTTGATCTCATTTGAGATGAATATGCTTATTTGTAAGACTTGATCTTATTTATTTAGGTACAAAGTTTTAAAAGATTTTTTGTTATTAGAAACTAGAAGTAAGTTGTTATTTTACAATTTAAAGATTGTTTCACATAAGTTTTGATGACTTAAGATTTGGTAGTATGTGTCTCTCATAATCCATTAACAAGTTACATGATCTTGTTGCCCAGTGCTGAATAACCAAGGCAAAGCTTAATTCTACTTTGAGCCAAATAGGATTATTAAAGTGTTTCTAGAGAGACCTTATACCAAAATAATGGCTAATGTTTCATATGAAGTTTTATGTTTTGGTTATAAGAAATGGGATGAGCTATAGAAACCAAGATGGTTTTAAAGCTTAGACAAATTGTTGTTAAATAAAAAGTTTGTATTGATAGGCCTTTTCATTATATCCAACTATATTTGACATAACATTTTCCCAAATTCATGCATTTTTGGATCATTTGTTTGCCGGAGTTTTCAAGGGGACCAAATATAATATAGCCATAGTTAAGGTCTGCACATTTTTATTGTTTATCTTTTTATACATTAAAGAAATATTGAAATAAATATTTGTGTTGAACTTTTTAGCTCGACTGGCTATAGTCGTGGTGGGCTTATTGTCATTACTTTCAAACCGTCGTTTATTCATCCTATGTATGTGATAAACTTTTCATTTTAAGTTCTTCTTATCTGAAACCATTGGCCAATTTGAATGGAATTCGGTCAAAATAGTTCTTGGGTTGTCACTTTTAAAAAATATATGTGGCAAGTCTCTACCTTATGTAAGATGGCTGGTGGGAGGGAACCTAGTTTAGCAATTGACCCTGTGGGAAAACATATTCAAAGATCTTTTCCTGGAAGAACAAAGCCAATTGAGTCCAGACTTGGACACAATAACTCTTGGTAGGTGACTTCTTAAAATATGTCTGGCAAGTCAGCATGGCTGCCAGCAGGGAACTTAATTTAACATTTGAACCTGTGAGAAATCATATTCAAAGATCATCTCCTCTGAAACTACTCGGCCAACTGGAACCAAAGTAGGTCACAACTGTCTGTAGTCTGCCCCCTTTGAAATGTATTTCCAGCAAGTCGACATCATGTCCAAGATGGATTATAGTTTAACATTTGGCCCTATGGGAAAGCATTCAAGAGTCTCCTTGGAAATATCAAAGCGATAAAGACTCTTGGGAAATTTTTGTTCATCTCAGTGAAGAAGACTGGCTATTGGAGTGCTCCCAGCATTAGGGTTGGCATCTACGTCTATTTCTGCATCTGTATTTGATATAATGCAAATGTGGAAATTTTTATGTGATGTTATATTTGTGTTGCCTGCTGTAAGCAGAGCTAACTCATAGGGATTACTATCTGTCATCTTGCATCGTCATTGTCCTGTTGTCTGTCAGTTTTTTTTTCAGCGACTCCTTAAAACTGCCAAGTCTGATTCCATCCTGACATTCAGTATATGTTGTTCACCTGGTCTTGTTTTGCTCTTGAAACTTATAATTTGGATTTTACAGAATTAAGGAGTTCCCCCAGCCAAAATAACTCATTCATTAATTTGGTTTGTAAATTCACAATTCCTTCAGAATTGTAAGCCATGTTCCAATTACAATTTCAGGATTTGTTGTTCTCCTGGAATTACCAGTATTGTGCATCTGATGCTTAAAAGTTTTGTATACACAGATTTAAGAGTTTCACCGAAACCAAGAGCTCGTTTGTTAATTTCTCCATTAGTTAATTCACAACTCCATCAAAACTGTAAGTTATACATATTACAACCAAACAAACTTCCAGGATATAGATGTTCACAGAGCCAAATAGCTCATTTGTTTATATCCCCCCCCACTTTAGCTGGCAGTATTTAGTGATCATGGTGTCCGTTCATTTGTTTGTCAGTCCACCATAGGGTACCTACATTGTGGCGAAAATTCCCTGTAGACATCTTGATGAAATTCACTGTAACTTTCATGGAATGTTCAGTACATATTGCCATTGTGCATTTGAAAATTTTCTTTTCTCTTCTTTTCTTATTTTAAGGAATCAAATGGGAGCGGGTGGTATGATTTCTAGTTTGGTTTGTTAATCTGCAACTACTTCAAAACTATTGGAAAATTTTCAACCAAATTTTCAGTATATTTTGTTTATCTTTTGTATATCTAGTTGTGTACCCTATACTTTAAATTTTGGTTTTACTGATTTTAGCGATTACCTCATTTGGTGATCTGAAATTCTTCATAACCCTAGATTCCAAATAAACATCTTGGATACAAAATGTTCTATCTTCTCCACATGATCAATTTGTGCAGCATCTTTTTTAGCCAAAGGGTTATGACCTTCTCCTCTCGAGGAGCGGATCATAATCTTTGGCTAGCATAGATAGTTGGGCACATGTTTGAGGTACACAGAGGCAAAAATAGCTGGTTTACAATGCAGGCAACACAAGGCTGCCATGGTACACCCATCAGTTTTCATGATTTTTGTAGAACAAACATTTCACTAGGGGGTAATTTGCAAATTCAAAGCTTTAAATACTAGCTTTTGGTTTTGCCTTTACATCAAACTTCAATGAATTCCAAGGTTGGAAAATTTTACCACAGTTTATCAATGGCAAATGCGAAATTTTTCGACATTTACATATCATTTCTATAACTCTGCATAATATAGTCAGCAAACATTGCATCCGTCCAATTGACTTCCTCCACGTAAACTAGGCTTGCTTGACCATATTTTTCACTTGTCTGGCTTCAATTCAGAACATATCTCAAATGCTGTTCATGATTGGATCATCTAAGTTTGCATATCAGATGATAAAAAGAATCAAGTGTCTTTGACCTGATTGAATGACATCAGGTTAACTTGCAAATGAGTTCCATCACTGTACATGTAAGGATTATCAGATCTTGCATATTCATGTTTCTCTGATAGCAGATAGGCATTTAGAAAAAACATTAGGTCACATTGTACTATATTTTCAGTATTTTCAGTTATATTAACTAGCATTCAAGTTTATATACTAGTTCAGATCTGACTTTGCACTTGTATGTATTTCTGATAGCAGGTCGTTATCCAAGCAAAATTAGGTCACTTTAACTACCTTTTAGCTCACCTGACCCAAAAGGTCAGTGTGAGCTATTGCCATCACTTGGCGTCTGTCGTCCATCTGTCCGTCTGTTACACTTTTCACATTTTCATCTTCTCCTCTGAAACTAATGAAGCAAATTCAACCAAACTTTACAGGAATGGTGTATGGAAGGTCCTTTACAAAGATTGCTCATTTCAATCCGATCCGATAAAAAACATGGCCGCCAGTGCAGAACTTAGATTTAACATAGGGCCCTATGGGAAAAATCACATTTTTCATCTTCTCCTCTGAAACCGCTGAAGCAAATTCAACCAAACTTTACAAGAATGATGTACTAAAAGTCCTTTACAAAGATTGCTCATTTTGTTGCGATCCGATATAAAACATGGCCGCCAGCGCTGAACATAGTTTAACATTGGACCTTATGGGAAAAATCACAATTTCATCTTCTTTTCTGAAACCACTGAAGCAAATTCAACTAAACTTTAAAACAATGATGTATGGAAGGTCCTTTACTAAGATTACTCATTTTTTTTCTGTTCCAATAAAAAACATGGCCGCCAGCGCAGAACTTAATTAGACCATATTGGAAAAATCACATTTTCATCTTCCCCTCTGAAACCGCTGAAGCAAATTCAACCAAACTTTACAGGAATGACATATGGAAAGCCCTTTATTAAGATTGCTTCTTTTGTTTTGATCTGATAATGAACCAGACCGCCAGCACAGAACATATTTAAACATAGGACCCCATGGGATAAACATTGGTTTCATCACCTGCTCTAAGCATGTTGTCAGGTGAGCAATTGTCTGCGCCTCTAGTTTTTCTCTTGGTAGTCTAACTTTTTTGGTGAAGATCAAGGTTCAGATGTAATTATATATAAGCCCCTGTGCATATTAGGACTATGTAACCTTGCTGATGTATGCATCAATGATGATAGGTCATCTTTCAGGCAAACAGAGGTCATTTGGACCAACATTTTCCATTTCATTTACCTGTATGCGGTAAATTTACATCACGTTGCAGATCTCTGTTTGATCATCTAGCCTTACATATGGATGCATATTGGATGGTAGATCAGCATCTAGGCAACCCTAGGTTAAGATGGTCTACAGTTTTTCGCTGGATCGACCTACTTGTACATACAAATTAATGCTGGAGTTCATATCTTGGTAGGATTATTTTTACCAATTATTCTTGCATTTTGGATAGTATGTCGGCATTCATAGATTTTACGCTACTGTGTGATGAAGAGAAAAGATAACTTATGTTTCCATCATTATATCATAAACTTTATCAGGATTCTTATTTTGTGGATTGTCTCTTCCATTAGATAAATCCCGATTGTTGCACTGATGTCTTGTATTTGTGATATGGGCAGCATTTGAAAAATAAAGCAGCAGATCATGCTGCAGTGAGAAGCTGGTATTTGTAAGCATTTATTACAATAGCCTGTGATTTTTATCTTGCTTCAGTATTTTTGAAAAACCAGGAGTCCTCATTCACATTTGGTTGTAGAGCTTTGTAACAATGAAGTTAGTGTCGTCAAACTTTGCTCTCACAGGTGCAAATGGGTTCACTGACAATGTCCAAATTAGGTCTCTGACGTATATTTCTTGATTGATCTGATTATATTCAGCATGGAGCAATCCTTTGATGGCCCTTGAACTTGTTAACTTGAATGTAAGTCAATTAATCAGAAAATCTAGGTCAGTGTGACTTATATTTGCCTGGATGCTTAGATACTCTAAGGGATGCATGCATAGACAAGGTTATATGAATACACTCTAAAGGAGTAAATATACGATGGACAAAATCCCTACAAATTAAATGGTTCAGTGTTTTCATTGCTTTTCTTCATCTGTACAGTAACTGAAGAAATTTTGTTGACTGACCTTTCAAGAGCAAATTGAGGCATTTAATACAAAAAAATAACTGTCTAGGACAAATAATTTTTGCTTTGAATTAAGGATACGTTTTAAGAAATCCAAACCTATAGCTATGACATATCTCGCCCTTGGACTACAAGTAGGCACAACGAAATTTGCGGCCACTAAATACGGTGTTAAATTTGTTTAAGATGCTCAGATAATTACAAGATATATTGGTTGAATTTGCGTCAGTGGTTTCAGACAATATGGTCAAAATATGATTTTTAGCTCACCTGGCTAAAGCCAGGGTGAGCTTTTGCCATCACTTGGCGTCCGTCGTCCGTCGTCCGTCCGTCCGTCCGTCCGTCCGTCCGTCGTAAACTTTTCTTCAAAAATCTTCTCCTCTGAAACTACTGGGCCAAATGAAACCAAACTTGGCCTGGATCATCACCAGGGTATGTAGTTTAAAAAATGTGTTCGGTTAGTCCGAGGACCAAACAACATGGCCGCTGTTACTAAAAATAGAACGTAGGGGTAGATTGCTGTTTTTGGCAAATAACTCAAAAACCGTAGCAGATATCAAAAATCTGACAAAGGGTAAAAATGATCAGAATGACAAGATCTACCCGCCGTGCAATTTTGAAGAAAATCCGATGACCCATGTTGGAGTTGTTGCCCCTTTTCCGTAAAATTTTCAAAATTTTAATATTTTTAATTTTTTATTAGGAAAACTATAACAGATAGAAGCCAACTTGAAATTGCAAAAATGTTCAGCATACCAAGATCTATCCCTCTGAAAATTTTGAAGCAAATCTGA
>MJUU01038743.1:40512-78840 GCA_002080025.1 Modiolus philippinarum | reverse complement strand
CATTTTCTGATTTCAATGAAATTTGATTTCCAAGTAGATATTGATGTTGCGACTTCAAAACAGATGTTGAAAATTGTTTGTTGACCGCCATTTTCAAAATGGCCGCAAAAAAAGGCGGGAAAATTCAACATTTTCCGATTTCAATGAAATTTGGTTTCCAAATACATATTGATGTTCACAATAGTCCTAAGTTGGTCCCCTTTCAAAAAAGTGTCTGTCAAGTCCGCATCATATCCAAGATGGCCACCAGCGCGTGAAGCCTGGTTTTATCATTGGACCCTATGGGAAGGTATTCAAAGATATTCTTCTCTGAAGCCGCAGAGCCAATCGGAACCAAATTTGGCCAGAATAGTCGTTAGGTGGTTCCCTTTCAAAAATGAGTCCGGCAAGTCTGCACATCATCTAAGATGGCCACCAGCGGGGAACTTAGTTTAACATTGGACCCTATTGGGAAACATATTCCAAGATCTTCTCTTCTGAAAGTACTTGGCCAATTGGAATCACACTTGGTCACAATGGACCTTAGTTTGTCCCCTTCTTAAAATGTGTCTGGCTTGTCTGAACAGATTCAAGATTGGCATTCAACATTGGTATTATTATTTTTGACTGTATTTGTCAGCAATGGCCCAGGTGAGCGATACAGGCTCTTGAGAGCCTCTTGTTAATTGTATCAAATTTTGTTTAAATTGTTCGAAAGTCCAGTAAATCTATTATCATATCGTCGGCATCAGCAAAAACTAATACTTGCTTGTGAGATGGAGACCTTAAGAGCTAAGATGTTGATATTTGGTATGCAACTTCCTTGTCATGAGAGATTTCTTGTGGTACCATACTTATAGACATTTTCCCCTTGACCTTGCCCTTAGGACAATTTTTATACCCTGCAACACGTAGTGTCGAGGTATTTTGTGATACCCTCAGTCGTGTGTCCGTCCGTCTGTCCGTCCCCCGAGGGCTTCCCACTGGTATCTTGTGAACGAAATAACATAAGGTCTTCAAACTTTGTATGTAACTTGTTTACCACAAAAAACTCAGGCCAAGTTCGATTTCCGATTCAGAGGTCCAAGGGGTTCTGGAGTTATGCCCCTTGAAATTTTGCAATTTTAAGGGTTTCCGACTGATAACTTGTGAATGAAATAATATATTGTCTTCAAACTTGGTATGCAACTTGTTTACCACAAAACTCAGACTAGTTTCGTCTTTTTGTTCAGAGGTCCAAGGGATTCTGGAGTTATGCCCCTTGAAACTTTGAAATTTTGCAAATTTTATGGTTTCCGACTGATAACTTGTGAATGAAATAACATAGCGTCTTCAAATTTGGTATATTTACCATAAGTCACAGGCCAAGTATACTTTTGGGTTTAGAAGTACACAGGGATCGTGAGTTATGCCTCTCAAAACTTCAAAATTTTATGAAATGTGGTGGGGTATCATGTAATGCACCATTACTCCTAGAAGGCCAGCTTTTAATGGTATAGTGGTTCCATATTTGGTATATGATTTTTTATGATCAGAGCTTTCTAGCTGTACCATATTTGTAGACATTTTGGCCTTTACCTTTCCCCGAGGGCAATAATTTTTAAACTTTAACTAACCTTGCTTCTAGAATTAAGTTGTTTAGTGGTAGTGTGTTTATATTTTGTTTATCACTTTTTTTTATAATGAGAGCTTTTTGTCGGTACCATATTTGTAGACATAATGACCTTGACCTTGCCCTTTGGGCAATTTTTAGTTCGACTTAACGCAGTTGAGAGGGACTATTGGAGTATCCCCAGCGTCTGTGTCCGTGTTCATGTCCGCCTCCGCACTTGGGCATATATCTCTGCATGGTAGGGTCATTAAACTTCGCATCCAGGTACATCTTGGGTTGACTCACAGCCTCTAAGAAAATTGAGTCTCTCCGACCTATATTATCTGCTTGATTTGCCTCCATTCAAATTTACATCCAAGTTAATATCAGTCGGTATACATAATAGGATCATCTAAAGTTGCATATACATGCATTGCGGATGGTAAGTCAGCATCAAGGCAAAATTAGGTCACTTTGACCTATATTTTACGGTTGATTGAGTTACATTCAATTTTTCGGACAAGTTCAGACCTCAGTCACTATACATGGTAGATCATGTAATCTTGCATATGCATGCAACTCTGATGGTAGGTCAGCATCCAGGTAAAATAAGGTCACTTTGACCTATATTTTACGCTTGATTGAGTTACATTCAAGTGTTCGGACGAGTTGAGATCTCAGTCACTATAATTGGTAGGATCTTTTAACCTTGTATATGCATGCATCTCGAATGTTATGTTAGCATCCACTTTGACCTATATTGATTGATTTACATTCAAGATTATGGACAAATTCAGATTTCAGTCATTATACATGTTAAGATAATGTAACCTTGCATACGCATGCATCTCTTATGGTAGGTCAGCATCCAGGTAAAATTAGGTCACTTTGACCTATATTTTATGCTTGATTGATTTACATTCAAGTTTTGGACGAGTTAAGATCTCTGTTACTATACATGATAATGTAACCTAGTACAGTCAACTCCACTTAATTGCATACCTCTTAATAGAATATTTCTCTTAATTGCATACAATTCTGCTGCACAAAACCATTTACTATATGCTTCTATATTATTAATTCCTTTTAATTGCATATTGAATAGTCAAGAAATTCCTGTTAATTGAATAGTTTCATTTTCAAATCAAGACATGTTTAGTGCAATTTGACATTAAAAGTATATATATTTTTTAACAAATTATTTAAAAAACTAATTAAAATGAGATATCTAATTATGAAATGTCAAATCAATTAATAATTTTGTAAAAACAGACTGTAATCTCTGTGTTTATTTAATGTTTAACTCATCATTTGACACTTTTCAAGTTAATTGACATGTTTTAACAGCAAGATTGAAAACTCCTCTTAATAGAATATTCCTGTTAATTGCATATTTTTTTCTGACAAATAAGGTATTCAATTAACAGGAATCCACTGTATATGCATGCAACTCTGATGGTAGGTTAGCATCCAGGCAAAATTCGGTCTTTCTGACTTATATTTTACGCATGAGTGATTTACATTCAAGTTTTTGGATGAGTTCAGATCTCAGTCAGTATACATGTTAGGATCATGTTATCTTGCATATGCATGCATCTCTGGTGGTAGGTCAGCATCCAGTCGAAAGAGGTTACTGTGACAAAGTGGCAATAAGAGGTGAACACTGTAATATTGTTGATTACCTATGTTTAAAAAACTTTAAAACTGCCTCTAGAAGGTAGACATTTAGTGGTAGGGTGTTCATATTTGGCACGTGACATCGGTTTGATGAAACTCTTCATATTTATAGGCATTTTGACATTTGCCTTGCCCTGAGGGCAATTTTAAAAAACTTAAACCTTGCATTCAGAAGGTAGACATTTAGTAGTATGGTGGTATTCATGTTTGACTTTGATATGATGAGAGCTTTTTTGCGTCACCATATTCGTAGGACATTTGTTTGATACTTTAACCTTTTCTTCTAGAAGTTATTTGAATAGTAATAGGGTGTTTATATTTGGTATGCGACTTCCCTATGATGAAACCTGTCTGGCAGTATCATTGTTTTAGACATTCTGACTGGCATTTTTTTTTTAATTTATTAGTTGTAGGAACTTACAAAACTACTTTTGGAAAGGATAATGTTAGTTTTGATGTTTAGATAAACAAACCAGCAGGAGTTTTGCTAATTTAAGGTGATATATACGTTTTGTACCACCAACATTTGATACCAATATTTTGTATCTCTGTCATGCAGGCAGAGCTGTGGTGAACTATAAGACAAATTAACATAACATAGTTTGAGGATATACTGTGACAAAGATATAGTTCAATGTAACCAGTTGATTCACACTGAAAAGATAAACATTGACGTCTTCCTATTTGCAGCAAGTTGATAAGATTTTTCTTCATATTTGGGTTTTGGGCCAGCTATTCACTGGCCTGAAGTAGTTCGCCATTGTTTTCAGACTGATATATAATATGTGTTCCTGCGTTAGACAGAGTATTGCAAACGAGGTCAATGTCAAACATTTAATAGGACATAGATGTTGACCATGTGGATACATGGAGCAAAATCTCCAATCGCGGGTTACACTAAAGACCTGAACGTGGACCTGAATAGACCTGAATAGACCTGAAAATATGTTAACCGGTTTACTAAAATAATCATAACTTTTTCATTTCTTGACGGATATTTTTCATTTCAGGCTTTATTTAAAGAATAAACAATATTCTTTTTGAATATAAAAAATAATTTTGAATTCACTTGATTTTGATGCCAAAATTCGGACCTGAACGGAGTAATGTAAAGACCTGAACGGAACTGATAATTCATCAGTCACTTTACAAAAAATTCTATAACTTTTTTGTTTCTAAAATTTTATATTTATTAAAGACGAAATAATGATGTTTGTGAGTATATAAAAAATTTTGGCAATACACATTATTTTATTCTCAAAACGTGGACCTGAATGGAGAATTTAGAGACCGGAATGAACTTGAAAATGGGTGGGTAGATTTACTAAAATAAATATAACTTTTTTATTTTTCAATGGATTTTTGTTATTTCTGACTTTATTTAAGGAAGAAATAATGTTTCTTTTGAATATTGAAATATAATTATGACTGAACTTGGTTTTGATGCTAAAAAGCGGACCTGAACGGAGAAATGAAAAGACCTGAACGGAAATGATAATTCATCTGTTACTTTACTAAAAATTCTATAACTTTTTTGTTTTTCTATTTATGTTTCTAAAATTTTGTCCTTAGTAACGATAAAATAATGATGTTTTTGCATATATTAAAATTTTGGCAATACACATTATTTTGTTCTCAAAAAGTGGACCTGAACAGAGATTTTAGAGACATGAACTAACTTGAACAAACCACATGCATTTGGTAATGCATGTGGTTTGTTTCCATTGATTTATTCACTTTTATTCACTTTTCTACCTTTTCGGGCCATTTAGGGCTTATTATATGGTGTGAGGTTCCTCACTGTGTTGAAGACCACATGGTGACCCCTAGATGTTTTGTTTTTGGTCTTTTTGATCTGGATATGGGATGTTGTCTCCTTGATATTTACCCCCATTTCCTTTCTTTTTCATATTGAAAATGGGTGGGTAGCTTTACTAAAATCAACATAACTTTTTTTTTTAATTTCTGGACGGATTTTTTAAAAATTTTGTCTTTGTTAAAGGGAAATAGAATATTCTTTTCGAATATAAAAAATTATTTGGAGTAAAATTGATTTTGATTCCAAAAAGCGCACCTGAATGGAGAAATGAAAGGACCTGAACGGAACTGATAATTCATCAGTTATTAAACTGAAAATTATATAACTTTTTTGTTATGTAATAATTTTTTCAATTTTTTGTTTTTATGAAAGTGAAAATATTGAAGTGTCCGAATATGTAATAGTTTTTTTGTAATGCATATTATTTTTTCTCAAAAAGTGGACCTGAACGGAGATTTTAGAGACCAGAATATGCTTGAAAATTGGTTGGTGGCTTTACTAAGATAACATAACTTTTTTTATTTTTGAGGGGATTATTTTAAAACATGTTTGCTTTTATTGAAAGAAGAAATAATGATAAAAATAAATTTTGAGTCGATAAATTTATTTTAGTAACTTAATGATACCAAAGCCATGTATGCAATTAACATGACACCCTTGTGAATTAGATATGATTATCGCTGTCAAAACAAAGTGTGCATGTACATACACCCTCAGGAAATCTAATTATCACTTTCAATTACCAAATAGACTGATTGCAGGTGACAAACTACAGGTCTTCAATTCTCCCTTCAAGTCCACTTTTTTTCTTTTTTTTTAAATGTGTATTGTCAAAATTTTTTACATATTCAAATACGTCATTAATTCTGCGTTAATAAAAACAAAAGATTAAAAACATACATAAAATAACAAAAACAGTTAAAGAATTTTTAGGAAAGTAACAGATGAATATCATTTCCGTTCAGGTCTTTTCACTTCTCCGTTCAGTTCCGCTTTTTGGCATCAAAACCAAGTTAAGAGATAATCATTTTTTAATATTCAAAAGGAACATTATTTTTTCCTTTAAAGCCAGAAATAACAAAAACCCATTTAGAAATAAAAAAAAGTTATATTTATTTTAGTAAAGCTATCCACCCATTTTCAAGTTCATTCCGGTCTCTTAAATCTCCGTTCAGGTCCACTTTTTAAGAACAAAATAATGTGTATTGCCAAAAATTTTATATATTCACAAACATCATTAAGTTTACGGTATTAAGAACAAAATTTTAGAAACATAAATAGAAAAACAAAAAAGTTATAGAATTTTTTGTAAAGTGACTGATGAATTATCAGTTCCGTTCAGGTCTTTACATTACTCCCTTCAGGTCCGAATTTTGGCATCAAAATCAAGTGAATTCAAAATTATATTTTATATTCAAAAAGAATATTGTTTGTTCTTTAAATAAAGCCAAAATTGAAAAAAATCCGCCAAGAAATGAAAAAGTTATGACTATTATAGTAAACCGGTTAACATATTTTCAGGTCTATTCAGGTCTTTTCAGGTCCGCGTTTAGGTCTTTAGTGTAACCCTCCAATCGCCCAATTTTCAACGCTGATATTGCTATGGAGTATTTCAGTGGCAAATAAGTAAGATAATAATATACAAGTTTCTTTCTCATTTTAAGTAAAAACATACAGATAAATGGTTAACATGAGGTCACAACAAATTATTTCAGTAAGGTATTATCAAAAACTTGTAATCCAAGTCCAGGGTCTTCTAATTTTGATCTGTGTAACTTTGTTAGTTTATCTCCAATGTCCTTTATAACTTTAACTTTTTGGTCAAGGAAATTGTCTTCTACAAACTTTTTCAGCTGAAAGAAAAAGGGTAAAATCTACATTTTATACTTTATTGGTTAAAAAGGTTTAGATATGAAGTACAATATAAGCGTTACTTAAATTTTTATATTCCCTAGTATATGGAAATTCTATGTTACTTTGATCAGTTACTTTAAACTTATTTTATGTCAAATATACAATATAAATGAACACAAGTTTAACAAGTTTGTCATTTGCTATTTATAAATTTCATTCCTCTGCAAATGACCATTTTTTACAGTCCTATATCTTCAGCGCAGTTTTCAACACACGGTAAAACTATGGACGTATTACACCTGGTATGTAACAAATAACTCAAAATATATAAATCATAGCCGAAATCAAGTAGCGACAAAGCTTTGCACTTGAATGAAACTCCTTACTTTTTTAAATAAAATTTTCCCAAACTTTTAAAAATATTAAAAGTTTACAAGTGAATTTATAGGTTTACGAGACAGCAGCGAAGTACTGTGTACTAGGCTAGTGAATACACTTGGGGACTAACAGTCCAAAAACGCTTGTATTGACCCAGTGGTAATTAAAAATTATTGTAAATTTAGTTTCTGCGGATGATTATTTCGAAAACTAATGTTTCGTCAGTGCAAATAAAATCAAAACACTTGGAAGATCATAAAACTGAAAGATGAAAGCTGATAGATAACAAATAACCAATATCAACGATATAAATAGAAAGCCTAAATTAGCTAAGGACAGAGCTTTGCACGAAGGATATAAAAAAAAAAAACAAAAACAAAAATTTAATTGTTGCCAGTTTCAGAAAACATAACGGCCAGCACCGAAGCACTGAGTTCTAGGCTGGTGAGTACTCTCGGGGACTAACAGTATTGGGTATTGACCCAGTGGTAATAAAAATAAGTGTTAATATTACATATGGTATAAGTTCCAATTATTCTCATTGGCTAATACGGTCACGTGATTTTAAGAATATTCAGTATATTTCAGCGTTGTTTCTAATTTTAGGTTATATTGACGCCATGTTTCTATTTTTAGGTATATCTTTATTGACGCTATGTTTCTATTTTTAGTTTTGTTGACGATACATGTCTGGTTGGACTTTCAGACTAAAGTTTTTCACTAAGAAAGGTCTTATGAAATATTTTAATAAATATTGGAAAAAGAGTTTCCACCGGGGAAGTAAAAGGGGGTATTAAAATGTTTCCCATGTATTGAAAAATTATTCTGCACCAAAATGTAATGAGAAACCATAAAACTACATATGTAATATAAAAATGATGGACTTTTTACTTTGTCAATATAAACCTAACAGGTCCATATTTAACATATTGACTTCGTAAAAAATATCTTGTGTTTTTTTAAGTGTAGATCAAATCAGATCATTTGGAAGATGGTCCTTTTTCTGTTCTAAAACCTTTTGTGTCAAAATTCTTTTTCCTATTGATGCAGGTTTTTTTTTCTAATAAATTTTGGCTGGGACTAACATTAATATTATTATTAGTCCCAGATTTTGGTTAAATTGTCAAATTCCTATAAAGCCCAAATTCGAAATGAGTTCAGGTAATCCAAACATCGAAAACGTATATATTCACCACATAAACTAATAAAACATATTAAATAGTAATATAATAATTGATAATCAAATAACTAGTATAAATATAAAGTAATAAGTCAAAATATGGTCGATAAGATCATCACTTACATGCGGGTCGTCGTGGTCAAGCGCCAATTTTAGTAACGTCAACAATTTTTTGTTGGCGTATCTCTCAATGCTTAGCGCATATTTTAATGCTGATTCTCCATTTTGCCATTCGTCTGACATTTCTGGTTTCTGTAAAAATAGAAAATTTAAAATCACCATTATTTGCATGTTTCGTAAAGGCAAGCTAGTGGTCATTTAATTATTCATCACAGTCAGGTTTAGATACATGAACGATCTTTGTGATTTTATGGTACTTTAAGGAGTAAGAAATGCATTGCATTGTTATATAGTCCAATACAATAACCAAATAACCGATTGAAAATTTAGCAAAAATAACGAACAGAATCTCAACTCAATTGGAGTCCGTCGTCAGTCTGAGGGGGTTGACAGGGGAGTACCCTTCTACTTTCTCCCGCCCCTTCTCTCCCTTCTCCCACCCCTGTCTCCTTTCTCCCGCCCCACTCTCCTTTCTGCCTTTGGACTTCGATTTTTGTAAATTTCGCTCCTTTGTTCCTTAGGTATTCTACTGTCGTTGTTTCTCCCGCCCTCTTTGCCTTGTCTCCCGGGTTTGATTACTACTGAAACATAAAAACCTACGATTATTTTTTTCATTTTACTGCAAATTGAGCGAATTTCTCGATTTTCTGGTAGTTTCCACACCATTTTGTCCTTTTACTAGTTTTATATTGCAGCTGATGGAAGGAACACGTGTGTATGCCAAAACTAAAACGACAAAGGTAAGAGCCTCCTGCTATGCAGTTTCAATCTTTATGTTAGAAATGGTTAATCCAAAGTTTATGTCATAGCCAAGGACAAATGAAAGCCGATACTTAAGAACAATGCAGTCGCAAGATGCAAGACTGTAACATTACTGGTCAACCAACTCGTGATGACGACCATAGAATGAAAGGAATATTAATTCCATAAATGTTTCCTCGATCATATTCCTTGATGATTATTTTTCTTGTTAGTACTGAAGTCCCCATATTTGGAATGATGTACATGTTACTTCCAATGAATGGAAATAAACGATAGGAAAACTGAAATTATCACGTCTGTCTTTGATTCTAGTTTTAGTCGATCATCTTTACGAGAAATAATTCATAACTTAAAGCCGACTTAATAGTTTCTCTAGTGTCTTTAATACACAACTCAGATTGAAGAACTCATTGCAATATGAATTATTGAGTGAAAAAACATCTTCAATGTATGGAAAAGGGAAATTAAACAACCTAGCAATGAACTTTTTCTTATCTTCAGTAGGTTTTATATTAACTCGAATTTCGTTAAAATGCAGAAACAGATTGGTAAGCAGGGCTGCACAGAAATCTACATTAAAACAAATGCATATAAACTACTTATAAAAACAAAATGCCACCGAGAGATACATAGGAATGTGAGTTGTTAAAAGGGATGCATTTAAAATCTAAAAAAATAATATTAAGTTATAAAAACCACATGGCAAAATTAAACAGAGTAGAAATAATAAAACGTATTTCTACAGTTTTTAATTTTGCTATGTGTTTTTTTTTTTTATAATTTTACGTTAGATTCTATATTAAACGTTATATTTTTTTCAGATTTTAAATTCATTCGTTTTAACAGATACATGTTATATATAGTATAATTCCAGTTAGCCATAAACCACAAACTTGAGATTGCAGTCTTTCAAATGTTTGCATATTATAATACTGCTCCTACGACTGCAGTACAACATAGTCTGATAATTGCAACATAGCCTGATACGACTGAAAGTTTTCGAGGTCGTATAAAAGACGAAATCTTCCACAGTGCTTAAAAATCAGCATAACACAAACGTTACCAATACCCTGTCTCAGTGAGACTTATAGTCTTGTTAAAAATCTGAGATTTACTACATCATTTTTTTTCTAAACAGCTCAAAATCAGTGCACTACTCCGAACATACAAATAATTGTATTCGATATTTGAAAGTCAAAGTACTAAAACAAAATAAATTGCAAAAACTAAAGTCTTTTGCATGGTCAAGAGGGAGTGGAGTTATGCACCATGGGCCAAAATGAACAATTGTGTGTCGTATTTTTATCTGTATTTTACCTTTTTCTGTTGATTATTATGTTCCCCGTGTCAACAACCACATGAAAATAATCTATTATTCGTAGTAACCCTTGTAAGATTTGACGCCTCAAACATTTACATGATTCTAGAAACTGACCAAATTTATGATGTAACAAACACAGCATAATGAAGAAAAATATCAAGAATCAATAAAAAAAACCAAGTCAGGCAAAAACATGAATGAGAAGATATTTTTTTAAATAATTCAGCATTTAAATGTATACCATAAGAAAATGTGTACATTAGGAGAGATAGAGCAGCGCTGGCTGACAAATTAATGCTGGATAGATCTATCTACACAAATTTTAGCATGACAACAAAATCATTTTACAGTCTGAAGTAAAAAACAGCGACAATAACCTGTATTTAAATATTTGTATCAGATGTTCCATTGCCTGACTTTACCACTTTGTCCCAATCACATTTACCCCCACATTCTTTCATTGTTTACCAGGTACTGCAGTTTAGATTCGCTTACTTATAATGAATAGAGTTTGCAACTAAATTAATTTATTGTTGTGAAAACATGTATTATATATCAGCTACCAAACACCCAAGCCACAAAAAGCGAAAAATAAAGGAATGGCAACGTGTACCCCAAAAACAAGAATCTCTACAGGTACTTCAGAAGGATAAGTCTGATCAGATACATACGTAGTACCCGAGACACTGCCATTGAAATGCCATGCTTTAAGTTATATTAGATGTATGTAAGTAATAAAAAACCTATCAAAATCTATTATCGTCTGTGATATAGAACTGACATTCAAAGAAAAAACTCTCTAGTATCTTCTAGAAGGCAGCTCCGATTGATTGACAAAAGGTCTAAGTGACAGTATTGCTCACAGTCTATGTGAAAGGGTAAAAAATATAAACCAACTTTTATAATGGTTCAAATTTGTTCAGTGGTGTAAAGATGTATGGTCCAGTGTTAACATATGTTTCACGCTGGCTAGTTTTTGAACCTGATAAAAAGCACCTTAAATACTGTGGCCAAGATTGATTGCATTGGCCCAGTAGATTCACTCGTTGGTACCAATTATATTGAGAATAAAAAGATACCAGGAAACACCTACAATTGCTGAAAAACACAGTCACATGCCACAATGCACCAAGGAATTGCACAAGAAAAAAAAACGCAATAAAAACAAAAGAAAAACGTAAACAAAGATAGGAACTCGGGACAGCCGGAGTTCACATAGGGTCCGATCTGAAAACTATGCTCACCACTGGCGATCAATTTGTGTAAATTGCGAACCTGAGAACAATTTTCATTCGGGAACTATACAAAGACTATCGTGAAATTGTTTAGTTCCCATTGGTCCATTTGTTTGAGAAAATAAGGTTTTTGAATGTGTTCCCATGGGATCTAATGTTAGAAACTATGTTCCCCTTATATTTTGAATAACGTGAAAACCGCGCAAAAAGCCATTTTTGCAAAGGAGCTATCCAAAGAAATTCGTGACGAGTTGCCTCCTATTGTCTCGGTAGTTTCAGAGGCCATATTTGAATACATCCCTGCATGGTCTATTGTTCAATTGTATTCTGCTGACGGCCATCTTGGATAAATTCAGAACCTGAAAATGCCTTTTTTGCAGAGGATCATCCAAGAACTATTGTGAACAAGTTTGGTTCTAAGTTAAGCAGTCGCTCGGACGAAGACGAAAAGTGATGGCAATGGCAAAAGCTCATCCTGGCCATTTTCTGAATTTCGACACCGAATATTAAAAAAAACATAAATGAAGATAATAATTGTTACAGGACAAAAAATGCATACGAGAAAAACATCGTATTTGTAGCAAAGATGAATGATTTCTGAAAAAAAAAATTAAAATTGGTGATCGTTTTTGTGTGTGTTTTCTATTTTTGTGTTTGTTTGGTTTTATTTTGTTTGTTTGTTTGTTTGTTTGTTTTGTTATGTTTGTTTGCATTTCTTTTGTGTGTGTGTGTTTTTGTTTTTTTTTCATAGCTAAATAAGATAAATGGAGAGCTTTAAATATCATTTAATATAAAATTAATACGAAAATATTTATGTGAAAAACAGTGGTTGAAACTACTGATTTTAACCAAAAAAATAGCTTTAAGATCGGAATAGAGCAGCTTATCACTTTTTCACCACAACGGAATGTAATATTCTTTTCAAACACACTAATACAATTCTCATATGGGGTTGAGTTTGCCGTTCTGAAATTTACATTACATATTCCCACAACCAGTAAATCCTTGATGAATTACTTATGATTACCTGAGTATCGAGAGTTTTTGTGTTTTGGGGTGGGTGTTTGTAAACCCCACGCAACGAAGTTGCGTTTTGACCCGTCCGTCCGTCGGTCAGTCCTGTTCTTGTCACTGCAACTCCTCTGTAACCGCTTGACGAATTGCTTTTATATTTAGCAGGATTGTTGGTCATAATATGTAGATGTGCATACTATATCACCATATTGATTGGATAATTTTTGTGGGAGTTATGGGACTTATTTGTGGGAGTTATGGGACTTAAGACTATTTTCAGTTAAAATACCAAAGTATCATCTTGTCACTGCAACTCCTCTGAAATCGCTTTATGGATTGCTTTTATATTTGGTAGGATTGTTGGTTATGATGTGTAGATATGCATACTCTACTGCCTATTGATGGGAGTTATTGGACTTGGACTATTTTCAGCTAAAACAGCATATATCATCTTGTCACTGCAAGTCCTCTGAAACCGCTTAATGGATTTCTTTCATATTTGGTACGATTGTTGGTCATGATGTGTAGATGTACATACTATACTGCCTTATTGATCGGTCTATCTTTATGGGAGTTATTGGACTTAGACTATTTTCAGCTAAAACACCAAAGTATCATCTTGTCACCGCAACTCCTCTGAAACCCCTTCAATTATCTTGTGCAGAATGATTGTGCATATATCAAATATGTACATACTACTTTTATTTTGATTTTTGATCTTTTTTTGACAAAATTACATTGATGAACTTTGTCATTTTTATGTATGATTTTGCTTATAGGGTACTTCTGGAGTTCATTAATGCAGGATTTTCTGATATGTAGGGGCGTGGGTATGTGAGCTTGCTCACTAAGGTTTTTTTTTTATTGTTTTTGTATTTTTTAACTATTCATTGTCAACACTTTCTTGAAGTTTTTTTATTGCAAAAAATAATAAAAAAATCGTTTTGGTTCCTAATTGATTTTTTTCATATACATTTTCATCTCCCTTGTCAGTGCTTTTTCTCCTTTCTCCCGCCCATTTCTCCTTTCTCCCGCCCCTCTCTCCTTTCTCCTGCCCCATTTCTCCGTTCTCTCGCCCCCTTTCTACCTTCTCCCTTAACTCTGCCCAACCCCTCCAGTCTGTCCGTCGTTCGTTAGCTTTTAACATTTTCATTTTCTCTTAAACTGCTGAAGCATATTTTATCAAACACATTGCAAGAATTGTGTATGGATGGATTTTCACAAAGATAATGCATTTTAAAACAAGATTGCAAGCGCAGAACTTAGATTTATATTAACTGCACGTGAAGACATCTTTTGCATCGCCTGCTCTGAAACTATTCAAGCAAATTAAAATTGTACTGGTTAGCCATTTACATGCGTACGATACTACAGAAACGAAGCATTGAATCTTTAATTAGAATAGTTGATCCCTTTACCTTTAATTTTGCATGTGACCTGCTTTTCTAAAATTTAAATCATGTTTCCTGATGATGGCTATCTTGGATAACTTATTTCCCTGAGAATGGTCTTTACATACGGACAACCTAAACACTGTTGTGGCCATATTTGGTTACAATGTCCCATTAATGTCAGAGGAAATTATGAAGTGTTCCTTTATGTTCAATATAAATTATGCTCATCACTGACGGAAATCTTGGATAGGGAACGAATTCGAAAAACATACTTTAACAAGGGATCAAAGGGACTATAAGTTTGGTTCAAAACTTTTAAATAGATTCAAAGGAGATCTCTGAATGTGTTTTCCAATTATGTTCCAAGTAAAATTTTTCCCACTGACGACAAATTTAGATAAATTGCTAGCCTGTACGAAACATCTTTTTACGAAGGGCAACCCAAGACCTGATGTGGCCAAGTTTTGTTGCTATCTGCCCAGTGGTTTCAGAGTAGAAGATCTCTTATTTGTTTTCCCATAGGGCCCATTGTTAAAATATCTTTACAGCTAAGAGCCATCTTGGATAAAGTGAGTGCCAGGTGAAGCCAGGTGAGCCAAAAAGAAGGTCAGATCCTCAAGTAAAATTCACAAGTTCAAATATTGTCTATCAATTGAGACTGAGATTTTACCAAAAGGAATACATAAATGTCAATTCAGAAGATATTCCTAATGTTGAAAGTCATATCACAAGGGAAAACACAAGGTCAATAAAAAACGATTGAAATTTAAAAGCCATCTATACCTTGCCAGTCAAAAGAAATACCAAAATAATAGTATTTAGGTTGTCCGTGTGAGAAGGCTCTTAGTAGGGACATACGTTATCCAAAATGGCCTTCAGCAGGAGGCATAATTAAACATTGAACTTAATGAAAAAACGCATTCAATGATCTCCCTTGAAATTATTGGGTCAAATTACAAACTACCGATGTTACTGTTTATTTAGTTTCTGCATATGCGAATTTCGATAATTGATGTCTCTTCAGTGCAGATCAAATCAAAACATTTGGAAATCCATATACCAAAATATTCGTAAAAGCTAACAGAGAACAAATTAGTAATAAAAATCTAAATAGTAAAGCCAAAATCAGCTAAGTACAGAGCTATGCTATGGCGAGATACTCCTCTGTGTTGAACAAAATTTGGTTAAATTTAGATATTTCTAAATTGACACCAAACTTTGATCGCAATCGTCCTTGGTGGTCATTTGTGTAAAACATCCAAGATAGCCTTCAGCGGAAGACAAACTTTTAAACTGGATTCGATGAGAATACTTTAGAGATCTTGTCCTTTAAAAAACCCTTATTCAATTTACAACAAATTTGGCCAGAATAGTCTATTAGGGGTTCCAGGTAAAAAGTGTTTTTCATGTTGCACTTTGTCCAAGATGCCCCCCTTCGGGAATAAAGCTTATCATTGAAAAATGGAACGTTTTGAAATAAAAACATTCATGTATTTTCTAGTCTGAAACTATTGGGCAAATTGAGAGTAATGGGGCCACAAAACTGTAGGTGGTTTCCCGTGAAAGGTGTCAGGTTTACATTTTATCCGAGATGGTCGCTGGCGGAGACTTGGACCATTTAGGAAACCTTTTAAGATCCTCTTTGAAATTTCGAGGCAATTTTCCACAATATTCCTCTGGTGTTCCCCTGTAGAATATGGTGTATTTTCAGGTTCAATCTTCGTTACGGAAGCCCACCAGTCGGGAAAATCGATATTAGTATATATTTGAAAACAAATTGGGACGTTTTCTCTTCTTAATCTGAAACTGAACTTTTAATTTTACAAAATATCTAGCTTGTGAAACACAAACAGGTATCTTCCAAGATTAAAAGTAATTGAATACTAGAACTTCTAGGCCAGGAGAGCGAAAGGGGTATGGTTAATGAATGAACTTTATAGTTTGCATATTTTTTCTTGTGCCCTTATCATAATTTACAAAAGCACATTACTTTCCTATTTGTGCTTTACGATTTTCTTAGTTGCTGCTTGGTGAATCTTTTTTTTTTATTATCAAAACCATCTTTTTTTTTAACAAAACATATCTTGTTTTTCATGTTCTTCTTTGGTGTTTACCACACTGAATATTATCTCCTTTCGGGAACTATAGGTGAAAAAGTGTAATAAAACCCATTTAATCGTTTGGAAATCGTTTATTGTCAATGTGTTTATAAATATATATTCTTTTGCACGGAAAAACACAATTCTCACCTTAATACTTGAAACCTTTAAAGGACCTTCTCGTAAGTTTATATAATTCATCAATTTTATAGCGTTTGACATCTCTCTCTCAGAAAATTCTTTGAACATCTTATGAAATCCTGGAAGTGCTACATGTGCTTGATCGAAGAACATACTCTGAAAGTAAAAAAAAAGGTTTACCGACAGATACTCCATATCAGTTGGTTTTCGTTTGCCAAGTAAATATGTTACATTGCGTAAACTTCAATGTTTCATTATAATGTACTATAGCCCTTTTCAAAAATAGTTGTTATATTTTCCTGGATTTGAACTCTCCCATCCAATAGAGGTACAAACACTCTTCGCTTCTGGTTATCACTCGTACGGTTCGTTAACAATACACAACCTAAACGCTGAATACA
Source organism: Modiolus philippinarum (assembly GCA_002080025.1). Taxonomy (NCBI): domain Eukaryota; kingdom Metazoa; phylum Mollusca; class Bivalvia; order Mytilida; family Modiolidae; genus Modiolus; species Modiolus philippinarum. Next base: position 61,875 of record MJUU01038743.1, on the reverse strand, counting down.
TTTTAATTATAACAAAATTAGTGCAGTGTCACAATTACCACAATAAGCAAATCCAAAGATGAACAGTGTGTTCAGGGTGAACAATTACACTTGCGTTGGGTTGATAACTGGAACTGTTTATTGTGTCGCAAGTGTTCACGCAGTGGCGACATATAGGGACCACTATCCGTCGTCTTGCGTCGGCGTCGGTGTCACAAAAAATTGTGTCGCTTTTTCTCAGGAACAGTGTATCGGAGTTTTTTTTTTTTTGCAATTTTGTATGAAGTTTCAGTATGGGGACCTATACTGTGTAACAGAGTCTCGGATCTCTCGCTTGCCCACTTCATGTTTGACGGAACTTGGAATATGTTTGTAATTACGCAGGAGACACATGTCCTCCCTGGAAGATTTACTACTAAGTTTATATTTAAAAGACGAAACCGATGGGCGTATCAAATGATTTTTTTAAAAGGCCTATAAGAATTGAATGTTTCATAGGGATTATGAAAGTATATACCGAACGCACATTTTCAATATGAAGTGCTACCGCTTTTCATTAAAAAGTGCTTCGGTCAACACTTTCATACCTCAATGAAAAAATAAAGTCATGATCATATGATTATCAGCTTGTTAGATTTTTGGTGCTTTATAAAAATACCCAGGTTCCATAGTAAACAGTTGCTATGCTGTATATACATGTTTCAAGGAGTATATTATCTATGTTTGATAATGATTTTTTTTTGTAGGTGAATAATAAATTACCGGAATGGCCAAACAGAACTCCAGAAAAAAAAGTTCATTGTAAATTACTAGTATATTTTCGTTGTCCAACTCAATATATTTTCATTTTGCAACATTTGGGAAAATTTTGTCGCAACTCCATAACTTAGAAAAGTCATACAAGTATGTAAAGTATTTATTGCATTTTAAGCCGGGATTATTGTAAAGGAAAAAAATATTACTCTTTATATTTCTAATAGAAGATTGAAAATCCAAGATGCATTCTTTTATTTTTGATTTGTTATGAAATAGTAGCTAGCTTATCAAAATCCACAACTGTTTTGAAACAGAGAAATTCTCTTCATGAATCGTAATTTTTTAATGGTTTAAAACTCCTAATATATATTACAGAGCAATACCCAGACGCTACTGTAACATTAACACTTTGTAAATGTTGGTAAGATCACCTGACTTTTTATTGAAACTTGTATTTTAATGCTTACAGCTATTGATTTCTAAAACGTTCATATGCGTATTTCACATGTTTTAGTAATTATTCTTCTCGTTTAATTTAAGCAAGATGACCTTGAGGGAGTATGAGCGTCAGATTTCACAAGCATTCGTTATCTCTGGGTTTATCCATTCAAACAAGGTATAAATATTTTTGCACATGTATCATTTTCTTGATCATAGATCACTTTAAACTGAATGCCTAAATGGATAATGTACAAAATTTGATCAACTTAATATATTTTAAGGCATATAAACAGCTAATGGAAATTTAAGGAAAACTCTAGAGAGAACTGTTTCCCTCTAGAATTTTGATGTGCTGTATAACAACACTTCTTAAGCCCCATTTACATGCACAAGATTTACACCAGTATGTAAAAGTATTTTTGCTATGCATTCACATGCATTAAATCTGAGGTTTGTATTTTGATTTATAAAGCTAATAACATGCTAAAAGGGCCAAAAACATGTTAAAAATAAAAAGTTTTCATTAGGTCTTGGCAATTTGTAGAATTATGGAAAAACATCAAGTTGCATTGTATCATCTTATTTTTTTCAACTAGAGTCCAACTTCTCTTGTAATAGACCAAGGACGCAAAATCAGACGAACCCGTCAGAGAAGTATGAATTTTATAGGGATAACAGTTATTGTACGCGTCAGTTTCATGGTTCCATGAGGAATTAATTTCGAAAATGGCCATACAGCTGATTAAAATTATTGCAGATGGAGTAAACATATGTGTTATGGTCTCATGTTCATTTACTCCATATCCTTTCGTAAAATTTATTGCAGTGTGGAGCTGGTAAAACAATTCCCCGTGGTAGAGATGTATGCTCTTTATTTTTCTTAGATATGGTGTACTTGTACATGAGATAATATCTCATGTGTACACTTTGTTCAATATTACTTTTGTCTAAATTTATGTAAATTCTAAAATCTTAGGATTAAATCCCTCCATCGTAGTTTTGTCCTTAGCTATATTTGAGAATACTGATTATTCGGATTTCATTTGGTTTTATGCATTTTAATCATTTTTTGAAATTATGGATTTCCCTTGTTTTGGTTCTAGTGCTGCTGATGAGGAAATAATTTCCGAAATATTAGAATTATTTCAGTTGGAGTAAACATATGTGTTATGGTCTCATGTTCATTTACTCCATATCCTTTCGTAAAATATCTCAATCAAGTTGTAAGGCCTTTTTCTTCCGTTTCATAGACAGAAACAATATTTTACACATTGTGCATTTTTAAGTTTTTGTTTAAATGCCCAAAATAAATACCATGTAAATTTAAACAAATATACATTTACACTTGACCCTGATCTCGTGCAAATTTACACCCTCTGTTAAGTTTACACAAGTATGCAGTTGCGTTTACATGCAATATTTGCACAATAGCGCAAATTTGCATAAAAATACACAAGTGTGTAAAACTGTGCATGTAAATGGGGCTCTACATGTATTTTCAAAATATTGTGCTTATGTTGTTTTATTAGCAAAGCTCTTCAAAAGAAAAGGTCAGAGTTTTCATTCTAATTATAGACTTTCTGACACTCATACTCCCTTAATTGAAACAGCATAGCAAAATATAACTTTACTCTTGATTTTTATATATATATATTTTACCATAGCTAAATATTGGTGACTGTCTCTCAGACATTCTCCTATCTGTTTACTCACTCCTTGTTGGTTTAAGAGGTGGAAATTCTGTTGAACTAACCCTAAAGTAAAAATGTTATCAGGTAAGTAAAGAAGTAGAACAAGGTGTATATTTCTATTTTTTTTTTCACAAAGCGTCATCACTGTTATAATATTGTTTTGAATTGAGATCGTGTGACATCATCGCAGATTTTAAAATGTAATTTGCACGTTTTATGAAGTCATAGCAATATTTCAGGTTATACTCGTGTGAAGTTTATTTGATTGATTGATTTTGATTGATTGATTGATTGATTGATTGACTATTGAATACTGGTAATCATCTTTTCAGCTATATCAAGACGAGAACAAGTTTGTCGATAAATAATCCATTTGGTGTATGAAAAGAACCATGGGATGGGATATTCTGATTACCAATGGAAAAGTAGTGTGAAATCGAAAGGGTCAGGGAATTTAGCTTTGAAGCCGATCACCTACGGACCACTCAAAAAAGCTTGCTATAAAGGTTTTTTTTTTACGTTTTTTTTCTTAATCTTTACTGAACAGACATGAGTAGTCGAAATGGCCATACGCAGAAACTAAATTTACAGTAACTTCGGTATTTTTACATTGAAGTCGTTTAGACATTATTTGGAATGTTATGTTCATGTGTAGTCATATCTATATTGAAGTCGTTTTAGTTTGTATGTAAAATTCAAGACGCTTGAATTAAATCATGACAGTATTTGGAATGTTATATTCAATTCATTTGATTTTATCTGCACTAGAGAGACATAAGTTGTCGAAATGCGCATATGCAGATACTAAATTAACAGTAACTTCGGTATTTTGATATAGTATTCATTGCAGTATTTGGAATGTTATATTCACGTCGTTTGCATTTTTGAATTAGTAATTTGTTACCACTGGGTCGATGCCACTGCATCCAAAAGGGTATTCACCAGCCCAGTAGTCAGTACTTAGGTGCTGAGCCAAAAGCCAATTTCATTTGGAAACTTGCAATATCTAATTTTTTGTACATTTTGTTGAAAACTAAGAAGTTCCCCCCCCCCACCCCATGCAAAACTCTGTCCTTAGGTGATTTTGGCTTTTCATTTAGATCATATTTGTTTTTTTTCTATGAATCATCGAGTTTGTGGTCTTCCAAATGTTTTTATTTTATCTGCCCTGAAGAGACAAAAACTGTCGAAATGGCCATATGCAGAAACTAAATTTACAGTATCTTTGATATTTTGTTATTTTAAGTCAGAACATTATTTGAAATGTAATACGCACGTCGACGGATGCTATGTTCACGTCGTTTTGAAGTAATATGGCAACAACGATTTTCTTATCGGGGGTGAGGGGGGATGGGATTTTTTTTTCGTTCATATTTTTTTTTCAGAACCTTCCTCCGACAATATATTATTTTATTATTTTTGCATATAAGGTATGGGGCTACAATGCATAATCAATTTTTTTTTTCAGCCCGCTGGACCATCGAATTCAGATGGTCCAGCGGAGATTTTTTTAAAATCCCAGCCCCACCCCAACCCTAAAATGAAAATGGTTCATGCCTGGCAGTTTTGGAAATGTTAAATATTAACGCAATGTTTATGTTTTTAGATATATTCTATTTTAGCTATATTGACGCTATAAGTTTGGGTGGATTTTCAGACAAGAAAGGTCTTATGAAAAAAATATCCAAAAAAAAAATCTTTCAAAACACATTTCAGGAATTTCAGTTAAAATGTTTTACAAAGGCAACTGCACTGAATTCAACAAATAATATTTAACAGTTGTCACATGTTATTTATTGCACATTCTCTAATGATATGTGGAGTTTAAACCGGTTCGGACCCGTTAGGGACCGACCATTTAACCTGAAGGGGGGTTATGGTTTTTTCTGGACAGAAATTTTTTGTTTTCGCGCTTTGCGCGAAACAAATTATTTATTTTTTGCACGCATATCAACAAAATATTTTTTTCAAAATTAACATTATTTTTTGGGGCAGAAAGCCTCATTCAGAATTTTTTTTTCATCATTTTGGCCGCCAAAATATTTTTTTCACATAAAATCAGATCCAAAATATTTTTTTAGAAAAAACCCATAGCCCCCCCCCTTCAAGTTAAATGGTCGGTCCCTTAGATAAATTTTCTATAATTAGCCACTTGCTACTCCCCGCCAAATCTATACTTCTCGGTGTTAATCATTTATCATAAAACACCTTATCCCGATTATCACCATATTTTATCCACTCTCGATATTTAGATTTAAAAATTAAACTATCTCTTGTGGATATAATATAGTAATGCACGGGATCTTGTGGTGTGATCTACATTTCCATGTGAACATATCATCGGATCAAAAAGTTTTGCGTGTTTTTCATTTAAGTAATGAATGCATTATTTTGAAGTTTCATTGGGGTATGAAAGTGTTGACCGAAGCACATTTTTAATAAAGCGCGTTAGCGCTTCATGTTGAAAATTTGCGCCCGGTCAACACTTTCATAATCCCTATGAAACTTCAAAATAATGCATTCAATTCTTATAATTACATTTTGCAACCAAATCATAAAAAAACAAATTTATTAAAAAGATAGTACATCATATACAATGGGATTCTTTTTTATTTAAGAAATAGGTTATTGCAAGCGGGCTCTATGCGAATTAGAACATGGGCAGACCTTATATTTGTCAATATTTTATACCGAGCGATAGCGAGGTATAAAATGAAGACAAATATAAGGTCTGACCATGTTCTAATTCGCAAAGAGCCCAATTGCAATAATTTATTTCGATTCTAATAGCCTAGCTATATAAATAGTTCTTGGGGTGAAGAGAGGAGAACGCTTGCGCAGTGAGGAGAACGCATGCGCAGAATACTATTGACCAATAGGAATTTCAGATTCTCGAAAATCAAAATGGCGTCCAGTTTCGTCCTGATAAAACGGGGCGGGGTTTAATTTTTCTGTTTCCTTGTGGATTATAAACATTTACTATAGGTGGTACTGGGAACAAGTTTGTAGAGGATGATGGGATTGGTATTGCAATATCGCTTAGCCAGATTTATAAATATAGGTATGATAAAAAGAATAAGAACAGTAATGTATAAATTTAAAACCAGAAGTTAATAAATAAAGACGAAGTATTGTCCAATAATCAATAATATACAAATACTATAAAAGAGTTTTCAATTGTGTGAAACAAAGCGTGATTGTAGTTTGTGGAGATACTTAGGCCCGGGTACTTAGGCAATGGAGAACGAAAGGTGGAAAGATGATAGAATTGCGTTTTTTTTTGCGGAAGAATAAAGAGCTACCCTAGGAGAATGCAAAAACAAAATGAAAAACAAAAGCATTAAACTACTTTGAGTTGCTGTTGTTAAAAAATTAGAGGTTTGACTGTTTTATCACATGTGCAGACCAACAGAAGAAATTACAAAGAAGTACCGAGAAAGGCTTAAGTATTTATTTGAGTATACAAATACGTCATGAGCCACCACACCCTTGTCATCCAAACACGCAATTTTCTATCCAAGGCTATTCCATAGCCTAGCGTATCGTTTTTATTTCATAAAAACCATTATCCGATTTATATCATCCACTTATGTTTATAAAGTCCCCTCGTGTTTTCTAGTTTCTATTATTGTCATTATTTGTTGCAGCTCTTGGGTGATTCATTATTAGCTAGGCTATGGAATAGCCTAGCTATATAGATAGTTCTTGGGGGGAAGTGAGGAGTACGCTTGTGCAGTGAGGAGAACGCATGCACAGAAGACTATTCACCAGTAGGAATTTGGAAGTGAGGAGTACGCTTGTGCAGTGAGGAGAACGCATGCACAGAAGACTATTCACCAATAGGAATTTCAGATTCTCGAAAATCAAAATAACATCCAGTTTCGTCCTGATAAAACAGGGCGGGGTTTAATTTTTCTGTTTCCTTGTGGAAGTTGAAAAGTATTATAAACATTTACTATAGGTGGTACTGGGAACAGGTTTGTAGGGGATGATTGGATTGGTATTGCAATATCGCATAGCTAGATTTATAAATATAGATATGATAAAAAGAATAAGAACAGTAATGTATAAATTTAAAACCAGAAGTTTATAAATAAAGATGATGTATTGTGCAATAATCAATGATATACAAATATTATAAAAGACTTTTCAATTGTGTTAAACAAAGTGCGATTGTAGTTTGTGGAGATACTTAGGCAATGGAGAACGTCAGGTGGAAAAAGATAGAATTGTGTTTTTTTGCGGAAGAATAAAGAGCTACCGGTGTTTATTTGTGTGTGCTGTAAAAGGTTTATGTTTCGAAGCCAAGTACACGAGAGAGAATTTCATGCAAAAGATGAGAGGTTGAAAGAAATGTTAAAAGGAGAGAAGCATATTGTGTGTAAAACGTGTAACTCTTATGTGTGTAAGGAGGCTATACCTCCTCAAGCAATGATAAATAATTTAGAAATGGATAAAGCTCCTTTTGAAGAATTAAATACGCTGGAACAACATTTAATTTCTCCAGTTTTACCATTTTACAAAATTGTGATTTAACCTAAGAGTGATCAGCGAGCTGTACATGGTCCAGTTGTGTATGTAAAATCCGACATGACAAAAATAACGAAAATTATTGATTTGAGTATACAAATACATCATGAGTCACCACACCCTTGTCAATCAAACACGCAATTTTCTATCCAAGGCTATTCCATAGCCTAGCGTATCGTTTTTATTTCATAAAAACCATTATCCGATTTATATCATCCACTTATGTTTATAAAGTCCCCTCGTGTTTTTTAGTTACCCATTCTAGTTGGTGGCGGATCCACATCCGCCTTCGAATATAGCATTTTTTAAAAATAATTGATCCATTTGTACACCTTTAATCGCAATGAACACAATTTTACATCTATTCAAGCTTTGATGCTTAAAAGTGTAAGAATATATTGTCACAAAAGGACTCTGATTGATTAGTAAGTTCGGTATTTAATTAGTTATCATATACGTTTCCTGACATGGTCGAAATGGCCATTTTACAGCAAGTTCGATGTTTATTTATAGTAACATGTTTAAAATTTAGCAGCACATGTGCTCCTTTGTACAACGCATATTTTACAGACGTTTAGCCGGTCATTGATTCGACGCTTGCCAGCGTGTTCAGTTCAACTTGCATGTAGCCCTGGGGGTTAAATATACTACCAATGACATCTTGTAATATACCTTATCAGATTTCAGTCAAAGAATAATAGATGTATAATTGGTACATATTACTTGTCATTTTCATACTTGTAGACATTTTTTTTCAAAATGTGAATAATGGAATAAAAGTTGTTTTCATACCTGCATACTTTGGTTGTTCTCCTTTATTAAACCCTCCACTAACAGAATACGCAAAAACAGCCCCAATGGCCACTAACAGTCCAATTACACCATTCATAGTCTATTTACATTTAGAATGAACTGTGATCTCTGATGTTGTTTGTAATGTTCACTTTATTATCAGAATTAAAGGTCTGGCTCTCAAGATTACGGTTGTGTACTTACTGCCAATACTTCCAGACAATAGTTGTACTTCCAAATATTATAGAAATTCTCAGAGTGTGTATTTTGATTTTAGCTGTACTTGAACTCTGTTTGTTTTTATACACAACACTTTTGCTCACTTCAGATGAAAAAAGGTCAAATTATAAAACTGATTAGTAAGTGTCATATCCGATAACATTTGGACATTTGGACTTCTTTCGTCATAGATAATTAGATATAGGACGTAGTTATAACAAACAATTAATTTAGGAGTGAAGAACACAGTGAATCGCCATGAAATACATAGTTTTAGTTATTCTAACTGTTGTTACTTGTCAGGCTTTGGAAGGTAAGAATTCTTTCTGAAAAGATTTCTTTTAAGTTTTACATTTTCAATTTTTTTTTCGAAAACTGCAAGTAATTTGACTCATATGCGTATTTTGTTCACTGGGTTAGAGAATTTAGACATCGAGCTGCATGACAATTTCGACAACTTAATTTGCCTTGTAAACAGTACTAAAAAGGATCTTAAAATTGGAAATCAGTCATCAAAATGAGGAAAGTAGAATAAAAACGAACTTGCGAAACAATGATGAAGAACATAGCTATGTGCAGAGTTACGATGGAAAAGGGGCACATTATGCAGGCATAAATGCAATGAAAAATGCAAGGACGAGGAGCAGAAAAGCATTTTTCAGAAATTTAAGGGGTTCAAAGAATGGATATTCAGCAAATGAAGTTCTTTATTTTGTGTATTCTACCCACATTGCATTATTTTTTTGACTGAATTGTTTATGAGACAGCTGCGTCAATGGAAGGAAATACAAAGCAATAAAACGATGTTTGCAATGTTGCCCATTGATAGCACGACAAAGAATCACTTTTTCATTTGCTCTGTACTGAAGAGACGTAACTTGTCGAAATATGCAGAAACTTTGGTATTTATTAAGTATTACCGACTGAAGATCAAAGATAGAACATGCTTATTTGTCTAATTTTTATTTGCAGAGATCATTTTGAGAGCACGTCTTTAAAATTAAATGAAATAAATATTATACGCAATAATTAATAATATAGGCACAAATGTACATTTTTACTTTAAACAGATGTTGCTAACGTGAGACAGGAGTTCACAGAAACCACAATAGATGCATTGAATGAACAGATTGTGAAAGAATTACAAGCCAGCTATCTATACCAAGCCTATGTAAGTATCCTAGTCAACTGTATTAGTTTCTGTAGTATCCATCCCTAATTTTATTTCTTCTTCGTCGATAAAGCTAGTAACGTCTAAAATCATTGATCATTTTTCAGTGAATGTATAATTGTTGCCCTAAAAAAGTTCCTCTAAATGAAATATTGTCAGCTTTGAAATATTTAATTCAGGGAGGAAATTTCCGTCCTCGTTATCCATGTTTCGCATGTTCCTCCGTGTTTCTCATGTTACCATTGTCCTTTGATTATTATTTTAGAGGGACGGTTCGGTGCTCACTTACTTTTTCACTAGTCAGACACTTCTATAATTGCTGAATCTGTATGATTGAACAATTGTCCCGTTGGTGCCGTATAAAAAATTATATTGTCTATATTTTTGCACTTAATGGATAACAAATAATGTTTCAACAAATGTAACTCGAGGACAAAAATCAAAGGTGTACGCAGTTTAAAAACTTTTGCATTTTTCGTGGATTTTAGTTGTGGACCTTGATATTTTTTTTTTATATATTTTGGTTGATTTTGGCGTTCTTAATATTTTACATTTAAGATTCACAAAGGAGACTATATATACGAAGAGTAACTTTTAGTAGATAAATGAGGAAATACAAATACATTAAATTTGTGAAAACAGGCTTTTTGCTAGTTCAAAGTTTTCTTGGCTTATGTTGATTGTAACCATAAACTCTGTATTCTGAAGAATTGCAATGATAGCTTGTAAAATGCAAGTGATATGAGATGTCTTAAAAATAATCAAGTAACTTTCAAAATTCAGAAGTACTACAGGATTCAGGAGTCTTTGGTTGTAAAATTTAATCCAGTGCTGAGTTTTTTATTTTGCCGTCTTTTGCAATTTGATTTTATATTTCGTAGGCAAGATAATACTTTCTGGTAAATTAATTTTCTCGAAAATGACCTTTTTGTAATGGTCAAAGGAAAAAGACGAGTACTAGTTTATGTTTATTGTAATTGATGGTGATGTGAAAAAAATGACTAAATATTGTGTGATAAAAATTATGCCCGATCACAGTTTTGATTGGGACTTATTGATGATGAACAAATGAAAAAAATTGTTGTAGATCTTTTCATATAATTTGATTTATTATTATACTTATCCTTTACTAATCCTCTTTTCAGTCCCAGTATTTCAGTCGAGCAGATGTCTCCTTACCAGGATTTGCTAAATTCTTTTCTTCTGCATCTAAAGAAGAAAGAGATCATGCTGAAAAATTGATGGAATATTTGAATTCAAGAGGAGGAGAAGTCAAGTTGCAAGACATAAAGGTAAAAAAAAACATCTCGTTTATGCTTGAAAATACAAATATACATAAGTTGCATAAAAAACAGAAAAATTTCGTTATGCTGTACATGTGTTTCAAGGAGTAAAGTCTCATCAGCAGCATTAAAATGAAATATAATGGAAGGATCACTTGAATTTGGTGGTCGCAATACAAATGGAAAGCCATAATTCAACATGTGAGGACCCTAATAGATGTCTCGCCCGTCCCTGCTTGTCCTCTAAGTTGATGTGAAATGTAAGTGAACCAACAAGAAAACTGAACGTGCTCACTAGACTGTGAAATTTAAGTCACTGACAAAAGCCAAAGAGCAGACCATTATGTACTTCCAAAAGACCGACCAACATACAAAACATTAATACATCATGAGAAACCATACATGCTCCCTAAACCATGAAATTGAGGTCACATGACAGACTGTCAAGCAGTGTCCAAGGCCAACAAACATACAAAATATCATTGACCTACCACTAATAGATAACGAGAAACTGAACTTGTTCACTAGACCATGAAATTGAGGTAAAAAAAAAAACTCACCTGCCAGTCTGACATGTACTAACACCAACCTACATACTAAATATAATTGACGTACCACATATAGTTATTGAGAAATGGACTTAGTCAGACAAACTTAACATAGCCACTGAATTGTGACATTAAGGTCAAGGCTAAAAGTCACCCGTCAGACTGACATGAACTACCCAAGACCAATCAACATACTCACTATAATAGACCTACGATTTATAGTTTATGAGAAATGGAATTAATCAGGCAAACTTAACATGGCCAGTAGACCATGAAGTCAAGAACAAAAGTCATATGCCAGACTGACATGTACTACCCAAGACCAAGACCAAGACCAACCTACATACTGCAAACATCGTTAAATACTAATGCGTCGATTGTTCGAAGAGCAATTGCTGGTCTTTCCTGGAAGTGGCGTCATGTTCTCATTATTGATCCACCGATAACACCATTATTCTAAGCCTAATATGTATATTTCGTGAAATAGTTTTGAGCCTGGGACCTTAACATTTGATTTTTACCTCAATTGGAAGGTCACGTCTTCCTGAACCTTTTTCTATTGAATATTTATATGTATCTTCAATCAGCTTTAAGCGGAAAATCCCAAAATCAGACATCAAGAATCGGGTTTTGGTCTTTATATGATTTTGGACCCTATGTAGCAAATAACAAAAACGCACATTTCCCCCATTCCATTCAATCAGCTATCTGTTAAGGTTTCAGAGTTAACTTCTGCTCACACGGTTTACCATGGTTGGGGAGATAACTCTGTTATTTAAAATAGATCGGGTACACAGGATCAGACTAGTAGAACACTGGCCTGGTCGATCAATGGTATTAAGTATCAAAGCGATTTGTTTAAAGAAAGAATTTTTAATTCCTTGTACTTTTGTTCTCCATACTTTTGATAAGACATTTCATTAGAAATTTTTATATTCTTTTCATAAGTTCTAGATTGTAATGTTTCGTTTTGAAGAATAGATATTGTAAATGTTTTATTCATAACTGTTCAAATTAAATCAATTTGAAAAGATGTTTGTGCGGTTATGCGGATGTAAACTTGGATTCTATTGGCTGATTAACCACCTGCTAAATAACCATGTCCGCCATACACAACAAGAAAAGCAATAATCGTGATAATGTAGTGTTTCACATTAACAAACATGCAGTAAGCATAGAAAAACAAACACATCGACATTAAACATAGTTTACTTCTACGTAATGTAACAGTAATTTCAGCCTGAAAATTAAAATACGAAAAACATCTATTTGGAATAACATGTAAATTAAATGAAATGTTTTATCTGCGTTCATTTCCAAAGGTTTCCGCTCAGTGTATTTCGAAAACGTCATTTTGCTGGTACAATCTTTATATAATTGAAAAATCAATAAATCACTCGGTTGTGTATTGTTCACGTTACGCTGTCAGTTGGTACATAGTGTTTATTTTTAGAATCGTGTAGTTAAATGTAGGTCATTTTGTAATTATCGTTTTCGTAGTTTAATGCAAACTGTGGTTAGCATAACCGCACAAAAATGTTATCATGCATTGAACCAACTAACATGATTATTTAGATAGTGTCGAAAATGGTTGAACTGTGTGGCTGACGCCTTACCGTTCAACAATTTTCGACACCATCTAAATAATCATGTTAGTTGGTTCAATGCATGATAACTTTATATATTATATTTCAGTTTTTAAGTTTCATCGAAATTAACAATAATAAAAAGGGATAAGATATTTCATTACAAACTATTGATTATCTGACAAGCACTTGAGATTAAATGTCAGATACTTTAAAAGACTATATTTCATTTCAAACAGTAGCTTTTAACCACTTCATTTTTATAAATTATGTCATTATTTGAATGTCTATTTTAAAGTGACCAAATAACCTTTGACCGTCACATTTTCAGATATAAAACAAATCACCTAAGTTTATTGATTTCTATGTCTTACGACCATCTTCGAGAAAATGCTCCCAGAAATGTGGCAAAACTTTCTAATGGTGTCACTCTTCTGTTCAACCCAGAGTTTTGGACCAAATCATTTTTAGTTCACCTCAACGAAGTTGAGGGGGACTATTGGAGTACCCCCGGCGTCCGCGTCCGCATTTAGGTATATATCTTGGTAACTATGAAGGATAGGGTCATCAAACTTTGTGTACAGATGCATCTTGGGCTAACTCACAGCCTCCAGGAAAATTAGGTCTCTTTGACCTATATCTTCCGCTTGACTGGCTTTCATTTAATTTTAGGTCCGCGTTGATATCTCAGTAACTGTACATGGTAGGATCATCTAACCTTGCATGTGCATGCATCTTTGGGGGAAGGTCAGCATCCAGGCAAAATTAGGTCACTTTTACTTATATTTTCCGCATGATCGACTTACATTCAAGTTTACGTCCGAGTTCAGACATTCAAGTTTACGTCCGAGTTCAGATCTAAGTAACTGTTCATGGTAGGATCATCTAACCTTGTATGTGCATGCATCTTTGGGGGTAGGTCAGCATGCAGGCAAAATTAGGTCACTTTTCGGTTTATGTCCGAATACAGGTCTCGGTTACTGTACATGGTAAGATCATCTAGCCTTTGTATACATGCATAAGGTATGGTAAATGAGCACCCTGGCCAAATAGGATTTCTGTGTCCATGTGCCATAACGAGGCGAACTTTGTAATCGTTGATTACCTATGTTTTCAATAACACTTCGTGACATATCTCTTACGCTTATTTAGTTTACCATACATGTTTAGGGCGTTTCTGCATATAACGCCCTCCAAAAGTGACGGTGTGGTTCAGGACAATTTAGCAATCTGATGACATCTATTACCAATGCTCATCAACTTGCATTTCATCGCTGTACCCCTTTCAATTTATAGACAACAGATGGAAGAAAAAAGGAGAGAAATTGTTGACCAAAAAAGTTGTTACGACTGGAGTCGTAAAAGGCTTTAATTATCATATTGCTAGAAATTCTGCATGCCATTCATTGCCATTTAAGGGTGCAAGTTTCTTTTGTCACAAGTAACTGATCAATTTATTTTGAAATATGTTTATGTTTCCTTTCATCTTGTTAGAAATAAAATGAACAAAAGTAAAATAATTTCTGCTTCCAGTTAAAGTCTGTTTGTGATGATGTATCCAAACAGTTGTTTGCATTTACCGGCATTGAAGATTCAAGAACCAAAGCATGTGTAAGTAATATTAGGATTCCTTTATGGGCAATGTTTAGAATTACATTGTTTTTCTTAATGGTATTTTAATTTTTTTTGTTTTTGTACGCAATTCGTACATTACACTAGAATAGAATGGAGAATTCTAATGTTTTGAAATATAAATGAAGTGAACCAGGTGATTATAATATAAACAATGCAGAAAACTAAAATCAGTCAATTTATATCAGACAAGATTCTACAGATTGTATAACAAACCGTATTTATAAGTAAATTTCAGTATTATGTGGATGGAATCTTAAACTGAACTTGGACTTGATTGAAATTCACCAAATTTATTTTTGACATTTTCTGAATATTTTTGAGAAATACATAAGATGATATATCTTCGAGATTTGACTTACCATTAGCTGTAGAGTATGGTATGGATAAAGACACTAACAACTTGTACCAAAACATCTTACAAATATATTTATAAACTTGAGTACTGGATGTTTAATATGAAATAAAACTCAGCTGGAAGTGTTGCTGTTGCAAAACTATATAAATTCCCTTTTGTATGTGTTGGGCATTATTAAGAAAAAGCCATCGATTATGGGATGACCAATGATTCATTCTGGTTGTTCACTTAAAAAATGTAAATCAGTCATACAGGTCTTTTGACAATCCCACATCAATGACAAACAAAAACATGGATGTAGCATTTCTCGACATCTAGCAATGAATTCTCAAACTGGTGCTAGGGGCCGTCTTGAACTTACCTTGTGAGGTATAAGCAAAGCTCATTGTCGAAGGCCTCGTCATGACTTCAAGATAAAAAACAGCAATAAAAAAATTGTTCCATTATTTGGTTTAACCTTTTAGTTGTTGAGACTTCGTCTCCTTTGCATTTACTACACACCCCTTTGTTGTTTATTCATTCAAAACCACTTGTGTGAAGACAAATCCATCAATAATATTTAGACTAGGCTTATTAAGTTGTTTTTTTTTAGTATGGAAAGCTGCCATGCTAAACTGACGAGAGGCTTCAAAGAGCACATATTGCCCCCTGGAAACCTGGAGACTGAAACATCATAAAAAATATTTTCCCCACTGATAGTCATTTGGACCCAGAGTTGTCATGCACTTTTGTAAGGGACTTATTCAAAGATCATTATGAATACGTTTGGCTCTAACTGAGACTAATACACATTAGTCCAAGGTTCTAACTAGGGAAGTAATTTTGGATTTAATTTCCCACAGGATTCATGCAATAAATCCCTACTGGCAGCCATCTTGTGTAGGATTCTGACCTGTACAAGGACACAATTTCTAAGCAGACATAAAGTGACCATTTTGGCTACATATGGTTTCAGTTCCAACATGGTCAAATGTCAAACTACATTTCATGTTCACTGCAGGTTGAAATTTTGGATCGGATATGGTCCTGCAGGATACATCTTCAATAGCAGATCCTTCGTAGGACTTTAATGTCCAAGAATTGTCAAGACAGACTAAAGGAAGACGACTAACATAAATAATCAATAGATAAATACGATAATTTTCAGATTGACAAAATACCATTATGGGAGATTTTGAACACGAAAATCCAGCTAAAACGGGACTGGCGCCACAACTGATGAATAATGCTGGCGTTTTATTTCTAACTAGAACAGTGATTCAAGTCTTACCAAAAGACCAAACAGTGGTGTATTGTTTTCGTAGTTGCCGTTCGAATGGAACTTATACTTTTTGGGATCAAAATTAATGTCAAACACCATATCAGCTAACCATATACACATTTCTATATCAGCGGGAAATCTAGTGGTATAAAATTATCTCCCTTCTAGAAATCTCTTCTGTGTCTCATAACTTTTTCGACTAAATTAACAGCATGGCGACGAAAATAAACAATCAACAAAATGTTAAGATTTCAAAAGAAATAAACAAATACAATATTTAGTGAATACGTCATTCAATTCCCAGATCTTTACTTTGTAGTTTAAAAGTGGTTAACCTTGCCCCCAAGAAGAGGTAATATGCGAATTCCTTACATAATTTACTGTCGTGAAAATATTCAATGAACACACTGGTCAAAATCAATTGCTATAGGGCGTTAGAATGCATGTATCCAGACAATATTATATGTACAGATAGATTTTATATCATACTTTATTTATAGGTCAATTTAGTAACGATTCTTGCATAAGAAACGCTGAGATCCAAATCTAATTCTATGTTACTAGACAAACTCATATCGTTTCGAAACGGCGCCATTTTCCTTTTATACCCATGATTTCAAAGGGTTATCATCAACACAAGATTTCATTGGTTCAGTCAAGGAAAAGGGCATGCCTTCAGTTAAAACCCATTCAAAGACTCCACGTGTTTAGTGAGTAAAAATCGATATTGTTTATGTAACTTTGATGGTTGCGAGGTAGAAACGGTCATTTTGTATACTTTATTTCGTCAAAACCACTGCGTGTTCCCAGTCAAAAATTTGCAAATGAATAGATAAATATTTAATTGCAAAGTATATTTTTTCCTGGAAATTTTCGTTATAAAGAAATGCCTAGATCCAAAACTCTTTGGAACCATGTATATTCCAGAAAATCTCATTTTTCAGTAAAAAATATGCGAGAAATATCAATTTTTTTAAAAAATATCATTTGTCAATATCAAGATACGTCACATGAACATAACAGAGTATAAATTTTCATGTTATAAGTAACTTTTATCAGGCCATGACAACGAGTTACGCGTTGCAATCGACATTTTTATCTTTTCTAAACGAGAGTTCATTTTCTATTGTTTAAATACCACCGGATTTCAGACTGATATCTGTAAATAACTATATTAACAATGCATATATCCATATTAAGCAAAATTGATGCTACGACTTTCTTATGCAGATGAACGACATCTTGGACAATGCGAGCTGAGATTTTTTTCACGTGACTATGGTGGTCATGTGATAGATATATTAATACCCAACCACATATTCATTTATTTCCATCGCCTGAGATCGCATTGATTTTTTTAAAGATTTTGATTAAATTGTTAACTAAATTATCACTTGTACTGAATACTTCATTGCTACCAGTGGCGGATTTAGGGGGGGCCCGGGTGGGCCCGGGCCCCCCCTTAGGTCGGAAAATATTTAAAATTCCTAGGGGTTTTTAAAAAAATTGGGTTCCGGGCCCCCCCTTTTGAAAAATATATTGGTCGGGCCCCCCCCTTAGCAGAAAGTCTGGATCCGCCACTGGCTACAATTTTGCATTAAATTCACAATGCATTCATATGTTAAGCACTCGTACAGACAGTGTTCATCACGTGATTATGATGGTCATATGAGAGATATAAATCGACGATGTATTTATACGCCAAGCACGTGTTGGTTAATTTCCTCACCTGATTTTTATTTCTTTTGTTTTCGGCTTTTTTCTTTTCAATATTTCGATTTATAAAATGTTAAATTAACTCTCGATATTCATTGTTGATAAATATTTTGCACAGCATCGGCCAGATTATTGTGAATATACAAGAACTTTATTATACCACTTCACAACCTACCAAATATGCATCCGATTTGATTTCGTAGTATTGTTCATTTAATCTATGATGAGAAGGGAAGCTGTTTGAAAACAGCAACATTTCCAAAAATATCCCACCTCTATCTTTTATATTCGTGTTCATTTTTACGTTTGACATAATATGTGTACATACTTTTACCCATAATCGCACTTCGACAAGAATTTCAACTGGTTCATTTATTGAAATAAAAACAGCTTACTTTTAAACCATATCGGATCAAAGGCACACATGTGTTAAACCTATTAACTAATCATGACTGGAAAATAAGTGTTTATTGTCTATTGTCTGCATCTCAATTTAAAGACAGCTTTGACTCTCATCGAATTCGAGCATCGTTTGTTGAAATAGTAAATACTATTCCTATATAACTCTGCCATATGCACTATTGCTTTGTCTTGGAAAAGCAGATCTACATTTGCACACAGCATTGTTATTTAGCATTTTAATGTTTATATCTTATCTGCACTGAAAAGACACAAGTTGTCGAAATGGCCATGTGCAGAAATTAAATTTACAGTTACTTCGGTACTTTAAATGTATTTGACATCAGACGTTTAAAAAATATTAGCTCATTAAAATTAATTGCAGCCAAAACATATGGAGTTAACATATGTGTTATGGTCTCGTGCTCATTTACTCCATTTTCTTTTAATACAGTTGCTGCTTTATTTTTATCATATGTCAAATATATCGTTGTCTCATCGGCATTCACCTGCTATCATCGTTGACAATTGCTCTGTTGGAGGAAATAACTATCTGCCTACTAAATTTATTATTTAGAGTACTAGTTTATCAAAATACGTACCTATTTGATATTACTGATAATTCGCATCTCGTTTGGTTCTGTTTTGTTTTTAACTTTATTTCCTATGTTTGGGTTCTAGTGCTGCTGATGAGGAATTAATTTCCGAAATGGCCATACAGCTCATTAAAATTAATTGCAGCCAAAACATATGGAGTTAACATATGTGTTATATGTTCATTTACTCCATTTTGTCTTTTAATGCAGTGTGGAGTTGGTAAATCAATTCCCCGTGTTTGAGATGTATGCTCTTTATTTCTTTTTTTGATATGGTGTACTTGTACATGAGATTATATCTCATGTGCACACTTTGTTATAG
The DNA here is from genome assembly GCA_002080025.1 of Modiolus philippinarum. Lineage (NCBI taxonomy): Eukaryota > Metazoa > Mollusca > Bivalvia > Mytilida > Modiolidae > Modiolus > Modiolus philippinarum. The sequence goes on along the minus strand of MJUU01038743.1, from coordinate 42,595 downwards.
CTATTATCCAAATTTATGTAAATTCTAATACAAAGGTTTAACTCCTTCCATCGTAGATATTTGATATTACTGATAATTCGGATCTCGTTTGGTTTTATGTTTTTTAACATTATTTCCTATGTTTGGGTTCTAGAGTTGCTGATGAGGAATTAATTTCCGAAATGGCCATACAGCTCATTAAAATTACTTGCAGTTGGAGGTAACATATGTGTTATGGTCTCATGTTCATTTACTCCATATCCTTTCGCAAAATATGTATTAGTTTCAGGAATAGTGATCACGTATATATATTAATTTAGAAATATCTAATCATTTCAGATATGTTATTTTATGGCCAATAAACAAACATGGGATTTGTGTGGGGTAAGTGTAATTGACAATTTTGAGTGCCAATGCAAGATGTAGAAACCACAATTATCAAAATATGAATGGATGCAAATTATACTATGATATTTTTGACAAAATCAATTTGAATGCAATAATTGCAGAAATTGAAAGGTTTGAATAATAAAGACATAATACAGATGGGGTATATTGCTTTCGTAGGTTAAATTTAGTACTTTAAAATACCGAACTGAATCGATTATCTAGAATATTTTATTTTAGTTCATTCAATTAAGTTCACCAGTAATAAGCAAAGACAACCAATTACAACTAAAGCAATTGGCATAACTGTAAAAATAAATAATAGCTTTTAGCAAAACATGATTGTTTTTATAAAATATGCATTGCCAAGACACCTTTTAATTTTGAACTAAAGCCAAAATCTTATTTTAGGACCGTGATGGTTGGTACAACGGTTTGATGGCAATGGAAGACGCCCTTGTCTTGGAAAGATTCGTAAATGAAAAACTGCTAAAATTACACAAGGACACAGAAAAAGACCCACACGTGAGTATTTAGGTTTGCCTGTAAATAAGGAATTTGGTCCGAAATTAATGTCTCTGCGGAAATAGTCTGCAAATCCAGAAATGCGTCAGGTGTACTCTAAATAGACATTCAAAGAAGTTAAATATATTTGTCCTCAGTGTAAAACACGTCACGACCACGCTTCAGAATTAAAACATTAGAAAACAACGATACTTCTTGAACTAATCACGCAATGTAATATAAATCAGTCAGTAACTTCGGTATTTTGTTATTTATTACACTTCAGACAGAGGAAAATGTAACTTTAAAGTCTATTCATACAAGTGTTTCGAACGAATCCTCTTGATAGTTGAAATGCACATAAATATAAGACATTCAAATTATCACATTTCCTGGTTACACACTGAAAGTCATTCACTCTCAAGTAGTATGTCTTTTTTTAACCGAATATGCTTGATCATTTAGAACTGAAAAGACCATTCTTTGCAAGTTGGCAGCATGTAAACGGTTGTGAAGTAGATTGCTTGAAATTGTCTTAACAATATCAAAAATTAGTCCTGTAAATCTGTTTCGAGTCAGGTTATGATCTTAAAGTGTACTAGTATTTGTTTTCATCAATGATGAATAAAGGGCTACGCCAAGCGCAGCATGATACGACCGCAGCATGTCGACCACTGAAATTTCAACAAAAGTAGTTTCAAGTGAATGTGGACACAGTAAAGAGCTTGACACAATAATTAGATGGACATAAAAAGAAGCTAGACACAGTTATTAGCTAGAAACAAAATAGGGAAAAAACCCTTTTGATTACTTACTGATAATAAACCGTAAGAGCTATGCAAAATATGTACTATCAACTAAAACTTTACATCCATAGAAATTCAAAGAAAAAATCCATCGAATCTGATGAAAAATAAAGATATGACACATTTAAAAAAATTGTAATTTTGGCCCCTTTGACCCCTTGTAGCTCCGATACAGTAAGAGCTACAAAAAATCCGTTGGCATACTACTGAAAGCTTATATCAAGAGGAATCCAAAGAAAAAAATCCCATCGAAATCCGATGAAAAATAAAGATTTGACATATTTAGAAAAATTGCATTTTTGGCCCCTTTGACCCCTTGTAGCTCAGAAACGGCAAGACCTACAAAAAATCCATTGACATATTACTGAAAGCTTAGATCAAGAGGAATCCAAAGAAAAAAATCCCAT
>MJUU01038743.1:0-39835 GCA_002080025.1 Modiolus philippinarum | reverse complement strand
GGCCGACTCCTACCTGTCATTGGGCGTGGGGTTTCCTCGCTGTTCATTTAAGATCTTATGGTGGCTTTGAGTTGTGTTACTACCCTTTGGTTCGTTGTCTTTTTGACACATTCCCTGTTTCCGTTCTTTTTCTACTGTTGCCCTGTGCAATTCAATCGCGCATTTGAAAAATAAAGAGTCGGGTTTGGTTTGATTATCATGACACTTTGTATAATATATCCGTTAAAAGCATGATAACATGTACATTTCTTCCGTTGAAATCAAAAGATCATATCATAAATTAGCTCATTACAAAAATATACAAGAATGGATATCAGGTTCATTTCTATAAAGCTTGAAATTGCCCTTCCATATTTTTCCCGTGCATTCTATGTGAATTTAAGTGATAAAATGGCTACAATGAACAAGCTTTGACCTTAATTCTAGAAGAAACAAGCATGGTGATCCATTCATCTTAGCAAATATTTCAGGTGGGTAGGGTTCTTTTTTCAATTGTTGCGACGTATAACAAATTCTCATGGGTATAGATATTAGTGTCTGTCTACCTTAAGATAATTATTATTTATTTGTTTGTTGCAATAAATTACATGAAATCATAATTTGTTTCCTTGATTGTCTATATAACAAGACATGACAGAATGTTAATTGGGAAAAATGTGTTACAAATAACAAAATACCGAAGTTACATGTACTTTTAAGGGGGCATTTCAACATATTATGTCGCTTTAGTGCAGATCAAATCCCAAACAATTAGAGGAAAATACACCAAATACAATTAATGAAAGGAAGATAAAGGAAACACTTACAATGGCCGAACATTACAATCACATGCCACAATCAACCATGGAACTGCACACGAAAAACAATAAAATGACAAAAGACAAACATAGATAACGATAGGAACTCGGGATAGCCGGACTTGGTACTGGCACTGGCAACAGCCATTGGTAGGGTTAAACCGGTTAATTGGTACCCAAACCATAAATGTACATTTATCCTGACTTTTATGTCAACTCATAAATTTAATTCAGTCACGTGCTGGGCAATCCTCATTCTGTCGGTGGACCTTGCGACTATATAAGTTATAAAATCGAATAATTTCTGCCAGAAGATAAATAATAATCTCTTTCTTTTATTTACAGGAAACGAACAATTCTATGAGAACCAACAGAACATTGGAAAACAAATGAAGTGTTTGACCCCTTAATGGATTATTTGACATTGTGCTTTTTATTGTTACCTCTTTTTTTTATTTCGTTTTTACACCTCAACTTTCGGGGGGCGGGGTATAGTGATCATGGTGCCCGTTCGTCCGTCCGTGAATTCTTTATTTCGATCGCCATATGAGTTCACACTTTTTCAAGAGAACTCCCCTAAACCATTTGGTTGAATTGAATGAAACCTTCATATAAATTTCAGTGAATATTGTCATTGTGCACCAGCTTAAATTTGTATTTGACTTTTTTATGTTTTTTTACTTCTAAAATCAATTTGGGTTATATATTAGTGCATTTGCTCACAGTTTTTTTATGGAATTTGATGGGTTTTTTTTTCTTTATTTATTATTATTATTATTATTTTTTGCTTTGCTTTTTTTTGCTTTTCTTATTGCTTTCTTTTGTTATACTTTTTTTGCTTTTATGTTTTTTTTCTATATTACTTTCTTATATTGTAAGATTTCTTTTGCTACCATGTGCCCTAATATATGTGCCCTAATATGCTCGCAATAAATTCTTTCGTCAAATTGCATTAAGCTTTTTTGTGAAATAAAGTTAAAATATACAATTTCATTTACATTCCTGAGCGGAAATTAACAAAAAAAAAGGTGTCTACTGCAACAATTCTTTTAGCTAACCAGTTCCTAAAGAAGCTCTCTATGAAAGCATGAAAGTGAAGATCAATATGTATTTTCTTTCAACAAACAAGATTCCATGCACCATGGAAGGACAAATATAGCCTAAAGATGAAGAACAACGATAAAAGGGTTGTTCGATTGCTTGGTTTGATCATGTCTCATGTACATTTACTCCATACCTTTTCATTGTAACTTTACCTTTATGTCTTCATCAAATAACAAAATACCGAGGTTACAGTGAATTTAGGTTCTGCATATAAGTTTTTCGACAACTTATGTCTCATTAGTGCAGATGAAATTAAACAGTTGGAAATCCATGAACTGAAATGTGTTAAAACTGACAGAGAACAAATTACCAATATGATCCAAATAGGAAAGCCAAAATAAGCCAAGGACAGAGCTATGGAAGAGGGAGATACTCCTTAGGTTTTAACAAAATTTTCTTATTTTAAAATAAATTCGGTTTTCGGGCCAGCACCGAAGTACTTGCTACTGGGTTGGTGAATACCCTCGGTGACTAACAGTCCACCAGCAGTGGAATCGGCCCAGTGGTAACAAATAACAAAATACCGAGGTTACTGTGAAATTACGATAAGATCTTGAGTAAAATCCATTGAATAACAAAATATCGAAGTTACTGTTTCTGACTATTCTCATTTCGACAACTTATGTCTCATCAGTGCAGATAACCCAAAAACAATGTGAAGTCCATTTAAAAGAAAACGTGTAAAGCTGATACCAAAAGGGTCTAAATAGAAAAGCAAAACATTGGATAAGGATAAAGCATGCATGAAGGAGATACTCCTTAGTTTTTAACAAAATTTTGTAACATTTAGATATTGCAAGTTTCAATAAAATCGGTTTTCGGGTCAGCACCGAAGCATTGAAAAATGGATTGGTGAAAGGATGACCTAAAAACACACCTGTAGCAAAATAGCCAAGGAGCAAAATATTAACAATGAAGGGATATGGAGTAAATGCAAATGAGACAAAGTCTCTACAAATACATGGCAATAATAAGCAATGGAATAACGCTTTTATTGTTGTTCTTCATCCTGAAGTCACCATGATGCCTTCAACAATGAGCTTTACTCATACCTCATAGCAATTTCAAGACGGCCCCTAGCACCGGTCTGAGCGGTATTCATTGCTAACTGTCGAGCATGTATGAATTTCTTCACGGTGCAAATACATGACAAAAGCGAAAACCCGAAAGCACAGTGACATGTGATGTTTAAACAAAAATAGGAAAACTTGATACACAAGTTTGCACCCTAAACACCAAGTGAACAATTTTCATGTCAGACAAGTCCGACTTCTTTGCTGGAGAATACCATTAGGGCCTCTGGTCCATCGTCAACGGCATCGACACAGTTGTTTCAAAATGCAAAAATACTTAAGTTGCAGAATAGGGTCTGTAAGTCTCGTCCAATTTTGCAACTTCCGGGATCAAAAACTTTACCCGGAAGTTACATTTTAAACAAAGATATATGACGTTGCAAACAAAAATTTGAACGTCATGATCCTCAGACGTCATGTTTTGGCGGGATTCGTTTTCGAATTGCCTGTTTATCGTGAATTCTCGTGAGTCACATGACGAGACTTACAGACCATATAAACAGTACATTTTGTTATGTCTTTCAAGGAGTAAACTATTATCAATGACATTAAAGTAAATGCTATTTCTAGTATTTTCACTAGTAGACAGATATTGGTCTTAAATGGCCATTTAGATCTTGACATAATCTTAACAGACTTAACACTGTTTTGTCAAGATCTGTTCAGATAATCAGTAATATGTCAAGAAATAATTTTTAAGGACGATCAAGACATGTTAAGACTTTTCAAACCAAACAAGATAATGTATTTGTCTTGTCTTAACTGAATTACCTTAACACGTCTTGATTGTCCTTGGAAGCATTTTTGTTGAAATCATGTTAAGTCTGTTAAGACAATGTTAAGATCGAAGTGGCCGTTTAAGATCAAAATCGATCTACTAGTATTTGCCAGTAGCTTTTTAGAAACAAAATCATGTTACTTTGTGCATTGTATATCAAAAATACCTTGTTGTCATAAATATGTTTTCAATTACTCTGAGGTTATTATTTATAGGTATATATTCATATTTGTGCCCTATTCACATGTAGGATATTATTTCATCAAAAACAAAGTATTGTGGATAATTCAAAATCAGGAGTTTTGACATTTTTTTTTTTTTTGATTGATAACTCTGAAAGATTGTTATCATTTTCATGGATATAAGATTACATGCACTAAAACACAGTCCTTTTGCACAAGTTTCGATTAATACTGTTTTTTTCCGAGTTATGACATACTTTTTGTTTCCTTATTATGGCATGGGAAAGTCAATGTTATACATGTTATAACCCATTTGAATTTTTAATGACTTTCTTTTTTTTATTTTATTTTTTTTATTTTTATTTTTATTTATTTTTTTTTTTGTAAAAGCTAATAATCTTGTCAATTAAGAGCTACGACTACTTAATTAATGCATTTTACCAATGGAAATGTAAATCTAATTAAGGCACGGTAAAAAGCTTGACATTGTAGTAAGAAGGACACAGTAGGGAGCTTCAGAAGGTAATGGCTGGAAAACAAACTAGAAAATAAAGAAATGCTATTAAATTTCGATAAAAAAATCTAAATTTTATACCTTTTGGCCAATCGCAATTTTGTGCCGCTTGGATCCCTTATAGTCTAAAACAGTGAGAACTTACCAAAATCCGCTGTTTAGACTTACCAAAAATTCCGCTGGTTAACTTCCAAAAGCTCATAACAAGAGAAATACAATGAGAAAAATACCATTGAAATCCTATGAAAAAAAATTGCAACTTTGTCCACTTTGACTCTTTTAAATGTTTAAGATTTCTCTGACGACAATTATTGAAATCTTACCCGAGAATGTCGAAAATTTATAAAAGTTGCAACTTGAATAATGTTTGATTGTTTTTCCTTCGTGTGAATTCCTGTAACACCAGACTAAAGCTGACTTCAGCAATATCACTTTAGCAACTTACAATGGCGTTAGTGACGACATGATGTATTTTCTCTCGTGAAATTTTTACCTCACCCGTACGTTGAGAAATGTAGTATTTATCCCAAGGGATATGCAAAATAGGCTGATCTCTCAAAACAGACGGATAATTAATCATGTACATGCCGAGGCTTGCTGAAGGTTGGACAAACGATATGTTCGCCTTTAGTGTTTGAGATCACCCTTCCTTGTCTTTTCACGAGGGTTTGATGCTTTTTCTCGCCTTAAAGACTTAAAGAAATCGCAAAACTATGCTTAGCTTTAAATTTTAAAAAGGAATATTACAAACGTTCTTGAGAAAAATATGACGTCGGAATCTGTATATTTACCAAAGCTGGATAGTAACTTCGTTGTAAGCAATTGGCGCAAATTTTAAATCTCCTTTTAAATAAAACTCTCATTTATTTAATTGCTATTCATGATAAATCACTGCTTACAATCTACATATTCATTCTTTATATAAACAGTAAAAGTTAATAAAGTAAGTGAGAACCGAACCATCAATCAAAAGAACGAACAACTAATGGACAATGGCAACATCGGACACACTAAGAAAAAAGGACACCACTTAAGTACGGGACAAAAAAGAAAATGAAGACACACATACAGATGAACAACACGGACCCAATAAAAACCATGGGTGAGATCAGGTGTACCGGTAGAGTAAGTATCTCCTGCTTCTTATACGACACCCGCCGTGTTGAACATGTCAAATCCGGTAGTAAAGTCAAATCCGATAGAGGAAAAACAAACTTTAGTTGCAGAAGGAAAGATCTGTTGGCATCTGGGGGGAAACAGATATCTCATAGCGATCCACAAGATCGTGATGTCGACCGTAACTTTTCTGTAGTGATGACTTTAAGTTTTTGGTAACGTACCCTTGCTTAAGTAGTCTATTTGTATGCAACTGAGCTCTATCAAGGAAGTCACTGTAATGACCACAAGCCCTTGAGTAGCGGATGAGTTGTTAGATGTAAACTCTATAAGCTGGTGCTTTTGGAATGTTGCTACAAAGGAATGGGAAGTTGACTATTCGAAAAGTGAAGTCATCGCGTTTGTCATACAGGCTTGTTTGTAATGTACCTCTGTTCAACATGAAGGTCAAGGAACGAAGCCGATGTGGAAGTATCTGTAGTATCTTTAATTTCAAGCTCTTTTGGATAAATACGAAAAAAAAATCACCAAAAAGAGGGTGATAAAATAGCATCTATATAACAGAAACTGAAATTAAAGGACTGGTCCAGTTTTGTTGTCTTTATTTTGAAGAAACACTTCCATGAATTCAGCCTCATAAGAATGGAAAAACAGATCGACTAAAAGAGGTGAACAGTTTGTGCCTATTGGAATTCCAATGGTCTGTTGAAAAACAAGTCCTCCAAACTTGACAAATATATTGTCGATCAAAAACTCTAACATTTTTATCACTTCTTCCTCTATGTATTTTTTCTGTGATTCTGATTCATATTTCACAAAGTATGCTTGTTCCCTGCCTATGACAATGTACTTATATCTTCGTCCGCCGTTCTTACGGGACAAACAACTATGAATTATATCTTTTAGGCGAGATTTCAGTTGTTCATGAGGAATGGTAGTATAAAGTGTGGAGAAGTCAAATGTTTTAATGCTGTTGGAATGCAATAATGATCTAGATTTCAGGATATAAATCAGACAATAAATAACACTTGTAAATTTGCATGAAAATTCGAAGTGATGGCAAACATCTTGAATTTTTCCAACGGTCTATGTTAGAAATCCCCACGAAGGGCTGAGATTATAAGAATCTAAAGCTCCTCTTACACTGCACCGTATAACCCAAACGAACGCCGAACGTATAAAAATAAATTATATCCGTTCGTCTCCCTTCATATACGTTTGTCGTTCCTTCTGTATCCGGTGAATACGGTGATGTCCGATTTGTGCGGTGAAAAATTTTGAACATGTTCAAAACTTGGAACGGACATATACCGCACAAAATGTCCGGTGAATGTACGGTAGGTTTACGTTTTAATTGGTTCTCATGCGTTGTATATACGTTATCCATTCGTTACTTTTCCGTCTTTCATCCGTTCATGTATTGTTTATTAAGTTGTTGAAACGGACTTTTACCGAAGAGATAACGGATGAACCGTTCGAGTCCCGCACTTACATCGGAAGCCAACTGGACGAGCACTGAAGAAAATCGAATTATAAAAATATATGTTGTGCAATGGCCAAAATTAACATGTAGTAAGAAAAAATGAGAATCGTAAAAATAGGCCACCATTAACAGATAATAAGCACAAAATAAAACAAAAAATAGAAAACGTCTAATAATCACAACAAAGGAACAGAAAGAAAGGCCCATATTTTCGACCTTATGGGCAACTTTTAGGCAACCGGACGGACAACCAAAATGATGGTCCTGCAAGAACTGAAGAGTAACAGAATTTATCTGGTTGTCTCATAGTTTGGGCCATTAGGCCGATAATTTGAGCAATACTTTCTTTTCCTTTCTTCCTTTTTAGCCGATCTCTTATTCTTTTTCACCTTTTACCTTATATTTTGATCATTTTTACCTTTTTAAATGTGGCCTACTTAACCATTCTTATTTTGCTTAAAACGAATTTACTACGGTTGCTTATTATGTGATCATCAAATAGAAGGTGTTATACATTACTTTTTTTAAAAGTTGCTTATTTAATTTAGTAATTGCAAGAGTTTGTTTATTTGTATTTAAATTGTAACATTATTCTGACATAAACCTAAAGCATCAAAATAAAACAAAAATGTCCGTTTTTCTCACAGATTTAGAAGCATACGCTAATAGAATAAAAAAGATAACAGGAAACACCTACAATGGCCGAAAAACATAGCCACATGCCACAAAGTAAATAGGAACTGAACAAGAAAAACAAGAGTGGACCTTAATAGATGTCTCGCTCGTCCCTGCTTGTTGCTAAAACAGTCATGTACTACTCCAGAACAACCTACAAACCAAATATTATTACCATACCACTTCACAGTAATTAAAAAACTATTCTCACCAGAAACACTCAACTTTGTTCAGTAGACCATGAAATTGAGGTCAAGCTAAAAAGCCATAAGTCAGACTGACATGTACCAACCAAAACCGAGTCATATACCAAATGTCATTGACCTAAAGCTTGTAGTTATTGATAAACAGACTTAATCAAAAAAACTTAACCTGGTCACTGGACCGTGAAATTGAGGTCAAGGTCAATAGCCATATAGCAGACGGACATGTACTAAACAAGACCAAGCTATATACCAAATATCATTGACCTATGGCTTGTAGTTATTGAGAAACAGACTTAAGCAAAAAAAGCTTAACCTGGTCACTGGACCGTGAAATTGAGGTAAAGGTTAAAAAGCCAAATGGCAGACTGACATGTAAAAACCAAGACCAAGCTATATACCAAATTTCATTGACCTATGGGCTGTAGTTATTGAGAAACAGACTTAAGCAAGAAAACTTAACCTGGTCACTGGACCGTGAAATTGAGGTCAAGATCAAAAGCCATATGGCAGACTGACATGTACTAACCAAGACCAAGCTATATACCAAATATCATTAACCTATGGCTTGTAGTTATTGAGAAACAGACTTCAGCAAAAAACCTAACCTGGTCACTGGACCGTGAAATTGAGGTCAAGGTCAAAAACCATATGGCAGACTGACATGTACTAACCAAGACAAAGCTATATACCCAATATCATTGACCTATGGCTTGTAGTTATTGAGAAACAGACTTAAGCAAAACAAAAACTTAACCTGGTCACTGGACCGTGAAATTGAGGTCAAGGTCAAAAGCCATATGGCAGACTGACATGTACTTACCAAGACCAAGCTATATAACAAAATATCATTGACCTATGGCTTGTAGTTATTGAGAAACTGACTTAAGCAAAAAAACTTAACCTGGTCACTGGACCGTGAAATTGAGGTCNAAAAAAAAAAAAAAAAAAAAAAAAAAACTTAACCTGGTCTCTGGACCGTGAGAAAAACCAAAACAAAGCTATATACCAAATTTCATTGACCTATGGCTTGTAGTTATTGAGAAACAGACTTAAGCAAAAAAACTTAACCTGGTCACTGGATCGTGAAATTGAGGTCAAGGTCAAAAGCCATATGACAGACTGACATGTACTTACCAAGACCAGGCTATATACCAAATATCATTGGCATATGGCTTGTAGTTATTGAAAAACAGACTTCATAAAAAAAGTTAACCTGGTCACTGGACCGTGAAATTGACGTCAAGCCAAAGGCCATATGACAGACTTACATGAACTAACCAAGACCAAGCTATATACCAAATATCATTGGCATATGGCTTGTAGTTATTGATAAACAGACTTAAGCAAAAAAACTTAATCTGGACAATTGGGGTAAAGGTCAAAAGCCATATGGCAGACTGACATGTACTAACCAAGACCAAGCTATATACCAAATATCATTAACTTCTAGCTTGTAGTTATTGAGAAATGGACTTAGGCAAAAAACTTAACCTGGTCACTGGACCGTGAAATATAGGGCAAGGTCACATGATTTTGGGTCCGACAGATAGGGTTCGACGTAAGCTACCTATGTACATAATATAAAGTTCCTACATCAAAGGCTCCTATATAATAACTTGATTCGCCGTCATACTTTGCACGCCTATGTCTCGCATTCCGCGACTTTCGTCGCGGGCGAGACAAAAACCACAATAAAAATACAAAAGACAAACGTAAACAACGATAGGAACTCGGGACAGCCGGACTTGGTACCGGCACTTGCAAAAGCCAGCGGTAGGGTTAAACCGGTTTATGGGTACCCAACCCCCCCCCTTTTTCTGTCCCGTTTGCCTATAGTATAATAAAAGTAGTAGAACACGTTACCTCAGACCACTTTTGTCGAGGAGCCCCATAGTGCATTCTTTGTAAAATATTTTCATTTTCCCCTAATTTCCTCAAAATATGCAAATTAGTTTGGGTATTTGACCTTTGACCCCTATAGAGGGCGCTGCAATCGTTATTGACGAGGTGCTTAGTGTATCATTGACCTTTTGGCCTGTCTTGTCTATTGTCACTGGTTTTGCCTACTGGTCCCGTTTTTATCCCAGCTTTGGCTTTGCTTTTACTCTAACCCTAATCTAATTTTTACTATACCTTAACCATTGTCTCTAGGATTCAGTGACTGAATTTTTTTTTATTAAAGTATTGTACTTTAGTGTGTCATTGACCTTTGACCTCGTCCTGAGTAATTTGCCTTTGGCTTCGACTTCACCAGTCCATGTGTAGTCAGTGGTCTCGTCCTAAAACTATCCAAGGTACTTTCCTAGGTCTCGCCTTCTACTTTAGTTTTGTTTTCCACTTTGGTTTCGCCCTACTTCTGTCCTTGGTATTTTCACTGGTCTCGTCTTTATTCTAACCCTAACCTTTAACATTACATTTACCCTTGTACTAATCCTAACTTTTGTGTTGTTAGATCAGTAATGTTGTTTTTGTTCACGATTAACCCTAACCATTCTTTTTGCAGTATTTTCTTCTATATCTCCATAGTTACTTTCTATTTTCAAACTTGTTTGAGTTTTCTCTTTTTTCTCTCTAACCTAAGTTGCTATGACAACTCTATATTTTTTCTTTGTTTGTTTATTTTTGGTTGTTGTTTTTATAATTATCTCCCTTTTATGTTACTCTGACCTTAGTTGCTATGGCAACTTTTATTTTTGTTTTGTTTGTTTTTGTTTTTACGTTTGTTGTTTGTTTTCTTTTCTTTGTTAGATCTTCTACACATATCTCATTAGGCAGTGAAATAAACAAGATATTCACATATATACATTTTATTTTCTCCGTCAAATAGGCAAACACGGGTCGGAGAACATCCACATGTTTCCTTTACAATTTGAAATCCATAAGGTAATGTACAGTAATCAGTCATGATGACTCTTTTGTCAAACACTAATCTGTTATTTTTTTTTCTGGTTGACGCTTAGTAGTTTGAAATTGTCTCTAATGATTTTGAAGTCATCTTGCACAGTTTTTACAATGTCTTTTCTGTTGATGATCATGTCCTGAATGGTATCAAAATTGATGAGTTGACTGTTTTTGAAGTCCAGTGTCAATCCCTTTACTTTACATACGGTTGTGACTTCATTTTGACATGTAACTTTATATCCATAATTTTTGGGTCCACCAGTTACAAACTCGGAAATTGGGTTTCCTGCTACTTCATCCGTCAAGTCTCCTAAATAATCTCCTAATTCTGGTTTCCATTCCCAAGGTTTGGAGGAAAACACGATGGAAATTGTGTCGGTGTAAAAGGATCGCCTGTCCAACTTCTCCAAATAGCTGTACAATTTCAATTGAGCATGAGCAGTAGTACATGCTGCAATGACCACGTTGGTTCGTCCAGTTTCCTCGATGAAATCATCTTTGAATCGGTATCCATGTATCTGTAGAGATTTTGTCTCATGTGAATTAACTTCATAGTCTTTCATTGTTTATTCAAGTTTGTTAATTCCGTCTTTTGATGGTGAAGAAATATCCATGTTGAAATTGTTATATTCGTGACCACATTATTTATATCGGCTTACATACAAAGACAGGAAATTAGGTATGAGAAGTAATTATGTCAAACAAGACGTAGTAGGGGATGACACGCTGTTATTCTACGATTCTTGTGATTATTATTATGTCACCCAGAAAACGTCGGGATGACATGTGGTTATTCTAAGTTTCTTCTGGCAATTATTCTTATTCTTCCACAAATTTTTGTCCGATCGATTATTTTGAAATGGCTCGATGTAATGTTTTAAAAATTGGCAAGAAGATAAATTACTACATCACACCCTATCACAGGCAACTGGGGCAGCAGACTCTACAAATTGTGACATACAGTGAAAATTTTCGTATTTGGTGCATTTTTCAATGTTTTGAAGCTGTGTTAGGCATACTGACGAATTTATCTTAAAGTGGGAAACCTGTTCAAATTTAAAGCTGCAATGTCAACAAATAAACAGAATCAATTGATTATAAAGTTAAAATTTCATTGTTGAACTTGCACGTTTTCACTCTTGAAGCAGATTTCTTTGAAACGGCATATTTATCGTAATAATTAATTCATTTAATAAATTTAGGGGTTTCTCTATCATTACCTAGCCATAGAACTTTATCAGATGATTAATACATTTAAAATAAGTTGATGAATTTATTCTGTGATGATTTTGTGGCTGACGTGATTAGCAGTTTGAAAGATCTTTGGCAAACACTGATAGCGGATGTTAGCAATCGGGACCAGGTTCATTAAAATATATTGCAATTAAAAAAAAAATCATGTAATTACATATCAGCCCGAGTCTTCCTCTTATGAAGAGAGGCTTGAGTTTATGGCCTGTTTTTGGTGTCTATGGCCTGAGATACGCAACTACTGTATCTAACACCTTTGTTGGTTGAACTTCGATGGCCACTTAATAAGATCCGGTAATAATATAAAATTTATGATATAACTTGGTGTTTACCAAACTCAGTGGCGCTTTTAGTTTAAAATTTGACTTTTCTTTCTTAAAACTTTTTTGAGAACCACTGAATGGATTTGAATCAAACTATAGGCATAAATGATTCTTATGAGGTGCTGATCAAGCGTTTTTACTTTGGTACAGATCCGCCATCCAACATGGCCGCCAGCGGCGAAACCTATTTAAACAATTGAACCTGTAGGGAAATGCATACAAAGATCTTATTTCTCTATAGAACCAATGAATGGATGTAAACCAAATATGGCTGGTATGAATGATACTTGTGAAGTGCTGACCAAGCATTTTTACTTTTGTGCCGATCCGGCTTCCATTAGCATTGGAAACTGTGGAAATGCATACAACACATTAATGTACGGAATGTGTTGTATCTTTATTTACTTTCAGATATGATGTAAACATTTTTGTAGGATTAATGAAGGGTGTGGAAGTATCTACACAATGAATTTGCGATTTAAACCAGAAGTAAATTGTTCAAAAGAATGAATATCAATTCACGCCATTCCACTCCCATGGTGTTACCAATTGTCATTTGTTCTTGAATAATCTTCTGGCACTGTTTGCCGCATCTGCTGAATACGATAGCACACATTTGCGTACAGTGAAAATCTATTTGTTTGTTATACAGCCATCGATCTCTTGACAATTGAAAGTAAGGTACAAAATACCCTAAATTTATTTCAAAAAGCAAGCAATGCTATAATGAATATGTTGCTTCAATAATATGTTTCGTAAGTGTAAAGTTGCATTTACAACGACGATTCATTACTTTATTTTCTCTCAATTTCGTTTATTAGTTTCTATTGCAGATCTTTTTCTACAGAACCTCCCAATGGATTTAAACCAAACATAGCATGAATGATATTTGTGAGGTGCTGAAAAAGTGTCGTTTCTTGGTGATGACCTGTCATCTAACATTGACGCCATACCTAAGGGAAATGCATATAAAGATCTTCCTCTAGAGGACCACTACATGGATTTTTACCAGACATTTCTGGAATGCATTGCTGATTAAGAGTTGTTACTTTGATTCCGATCTATGGTCCAATACGGCCGCCATTGGTAAACTTAGTTTAACATTCGACACTAGGGGGGAATGCAAACAAAGATCTCATAGAGAACCACTGAATGGATTTAAAACATGGCATGAATGATACTTATGAGTTGTCACTTTGGTGTCATTCACAATATGGCTGCCAGCGTCGAAAGGTAGTTAAACATTGGACCCTTATAGAAATGCGTACAAAGATCTTCGAGAGAGAACCCCTGAATGAATTTTAACCAATCATTGCATGAATGATTTTTGGGACGTCCTGACCAAGTATTGTTACTTTGGTGCCGATCCATCATCTAAGATGGCCGCTGGCGGTGAACATAGTTTAACATATTCCACTCTATATCTTCTTTTAGAAAACTGCCGAATGAATGGCTACAAGTGAGGAACATAGTTTAACAACATAGTTTAATATAAAATCGTAAGGGAAATGAATTCAAAAATCCTCTCCTCTGAAACTACCTAGCCAAATGGAACCATGCAGGTGTTTCCTGTTGTCCCTTTTATTTCATTGGTCATGATAGTCCTTGGACGCTCGCCTTTAAAAGAATGTTTTTTTTTTATTTTGTTGTACCTCATGAAAGATGGCCTCCACCGCGGAACATACCTTAACATAGAAACATATTGGAAATGAATTCAATTATATTCTTTCCTGAAACTACTGAGCTAAATGGAGCCAAATTTGGTCAAAATAGTCCTTAGGTGATCCACTTTAAAGTTTGATTTTTGTATGTTCGTACCTCATCCAAGATAACTACCAGCGGACAAAACAGTTTAACATAGGACCCTAAGGAAAATGAATATGCATAAAAAGTTCTCTGAAATTATTCAGTCAATTCGAAGCAAATTTAGTCTCAGCAGTCCTTGGGCGGTCCACTTCAAAGTTTGCGAGTTTTATGGTCGTATCTCATCCAAGATGGCCGCCAGCAGAAAACTTAGTTTAACATAAAATCCTATGGGAAATGCATACAAAGTTCTTCTATTCCGAACTTGTGTGATAAAATGAGTAATTGTTAAGCAGAATATAAAGGTCAACATTACCTATTCTTTTTGTCTGGATCATTGTGTATTTACGGACAAAATCCTCTATCTGATCTTAAGTTTTTTTTCGGATCTGAACTTTAACGCTAACTTGAGCCCGAGACACTCAAGAGTGCGATATTCGTCAAGATGACCCAGTTTTTAACAGGAACCATGTCATCTAACGATCTATCTGTACCAGTATCGCAGATCTGAACTGTTACAAAAAAATCCAAGTAACTCATGCATGAAATAAGTGACCTGAACTCTATAAGGCATGCTATGAATATCCAAATTGCATCAACGACAAAACATTATTATCTGCCTACTCTAGTGTCTGAAATCTTGCTTTTAACACAAACTTTATCCTACGTCAATCATGCATTAAATACTGTCAGTGTCAACCAATTTTTATCAGGACCTTTTGACGATCTAAAGCGCATATGTCGACAAAGTATCACCAACCTACCTGCTTTATCATCTCAGTTTTGCTTGCAGAACAACGATAGGAGCATTACATTAATTACTAGGTTCTACCGTGTGTTTGGAGAGACCTTGTCTTATGTGCACCTACTTCATTTCCTTTCATTGTTTGTCTATAGAAAATCTATGACCTTAGTCACTAATGCATGAAATATAAGTCACAGTAACCAACATCAAGTACACACGATGCTTTTATGGACAAAAAGCTCACTAAAATAATTATTATTGATAGACATGTATTTAACAAAGTAAATAAGACACTTTCTATTCTTAAACTGATTGTTAAGATACTTGTAAGAATTTTTGAATATGTGAGTGACCGATGGACGAGCTCGTTACTACTAGTAGTATCGGACTAAAGTAAATGTTGGGGAAGCCCTTATAAGGTGTCTATATTAATGTACGGAATGTGTTGTATTTTTATTTACTTTCAAATACGATGTAAACTTTTTTTTCTTTTAGGAGTAATGAAGGGTTTGGAAGTATCTACACAATGAATTTGCGATTTAAACCAGAAGTAAATTGTACAAAATGAATGAATATCAATTCACGCCATTCTACTCCCATGGTGTTTCCAATTGTCATTTTTTCTTGAATAATCTTCTGGCACTGTTTGCCGCATCTGCTGAATACGATAGCACACATTTTGCGTACAGTGAAAATCTATGTGTTTATTATACAGCCATCGATCTCTTGACAATTGAAAGTAAGGTAGAAATACCCTTAATTTATTTCAAAAAGCAAGCAATGCTATAATGAATATGTAGCTTCAAAGTAATATGTTTCGTAAGTGTAAAGTTGCATTTACAACGACGATTCATTACTTTATTTTCTCTCAATTTCGTTTATTAGTTTCTATTGCAGCTTTAAATTTTGAAAATATGTTCCAAATTATATGATCAACTCTCAAGTATGCTTTGTACAGCTGATAAATGTTAAATAATATGCAGTAAATACAATAATTTCTACCTACCTGTCACACTTGATTTCAACTTGTAGCGTCTGCTGGTCATGATAGTATCTGATGCCCCCAGTTGCCGGTAATAATTGAGCATTCAAGAACGTTATTGCAGAATTATCATATTTTGTATAAATGTTAAGTAGGATGAAAGAAAGGAATTCAGGCGAAAATATTTTTATCTTCAAAATGGCTCTCAGTTTCAAGATGGCCGCGAACATACGCAAAAATTTCATCTTTGTCCGATTTCAACAAAAATTGATTTCTGGGTAGAGTTTGAGCCTGCGAAAAAGATGGAATCATCGAATTGGAGCCATTATTTTTGAAAAAATGCTCAATGAAATGATTTTAATCTTTCCACAAAGTTGGACTACCATCTGATTCAGAAGTTGTTTTCTGTGCTTAGGAAATTTTCAAAATGGCGGCCATTTCCAAGGGCCCATCGAGATACGTCAAAATTTCAACATTGTCCGATTTCAACGACGATTTGTTTGTGGGCAGTTTTTTAGGCTGCGAATCGATTTGTTCGTTTGAGGTGACATCAGCTTTTGCTCGAAATTGCAAGTCTGATTTGATTTTGTTCTGTTTATATGCATTATGTTTATTTCAGCACGCAAACTTAGCAACGTGAATGTCACTATTGGACAGGATCCCACAGACCTGAAACCATGTGCATATTTCAATGGTCCGTCAACAAGTGGTGAACATATTGTCTTAAGATGCTCAGTGATAATGTCTGGGAGATATGTCAACCTCACTGTTGAAAACGATCAGGGGGTCCTTCACATATCTGAGGTAGAGGTTTATGGACCAGGATGAATAGGTAAACACATCCGTTTTATACCCCCTCCCTTTAGCGGGCGGTATAAAGTAATCATGGTGTATAAGCGTCCATCTGACCGTTCGTCCGTCCGCTATACGGTACCTACTTTGTGGGGACAGTTCCTCCTGGACCACTTGATGAAATTCACTGAAAGCTTCATAAAATGTTCAGTACATATTGCCATTGTGCACCAGCTTTTTAAAAACTTGATTTGTTTCTTTCTTCTGGAATCCATCGGGGGAGCGGGGGTATGATATATGTGAGCTTTGCGCACAGTTTTTTCTAGTAATACAAGATTTAAGATAATTAATATTAATTTGCTCGTTCGAATTAATTACATAAAATCATAATTTGTTTCTTTGATCATCTTTACAACAAGACATGACTGAATGAAAATTGGGAAAAACAAAATACCGAAGTTACTGTGGATTTAGTTTCTCCGTATCTACATTCCTACTACTTATGTCCCTTCAGTGCAGATCAAATCAAAAAATTTGGAAATCAATAAATCGAAATATATGCCAATTGATATATGAAGTTAAAACCATCATAATGATTGTAAAATTGTAAAATAAATAATAGCTTTCTGTCAAGTAATTAAAATCAATCTGTCAATATACGATTTAGATCTGTCCTTGGCTACTTTTGACCTTTAATTTACACTTTATTTGTTTTCTATCATCTTTTACACATATTTCGGTGAATGGTCTTTCAAGTGTTCTGAATTGATCTACACTGAAGAGACGTGAGTTTTCAAATTGGTCATATGCAGAAAGAACTTCACACTAACTTCAGTGTTAAGTTATTGATAAGTACAATATCTAACTCATATGATTGTAAATACTCTTTCCAAATGCTTACCTAAGGTAACCATCCGCTCCTCTGCTCTTCAACTTTGGCAGATCAAGCTGGATTTCTGAAGCCTCAAACCCATGGATTTGATTGGTTGCATTTTAACTTAGCTGCATCCAATCAGAATTTTTTAATATATAGAATGACAATTAAACTTAAAATAAAGTGTGTATTGATTTTTTAATTTTGCAAAATTCCTAGGATTTCTAATGTTTCTTTATTTTTGATGGTTCATTTTCCTTGAATTAAACATGTTGCATATTTTTTTTAAATTTTGACATTATTAGGTTTCATTAATGATCCTTAACTTTTACAATAAATCAACTGAAAATCTTACTTCAAAGGAAGACAATTATAAAACTTGTGTCTCTAAAAATATGGCTTGATCTGCCAAGGGTGAAGAGGAGAGGAGCGGATCTAAAAAACCCTTGGCTAGCAAAGCGATATACAATACGCTGTTTAAATATGTAACCGAACTTTTTAATTCTATAAATGGCACTATTTTCCTTCACAGCTTCAGAAAAAAAAGTTCGTTGTAAATGAAACAGAGTTGTGATTTTCGATCATCATCTTTTGAAATCCATTCACCACATTACAATCCCAGGGAACCCTCGATTATAGCAGTTATTTGAGAAGCAACAAATGCAATTTTGTGACGTTTGTTAAATACACAGCGTTAATATGGAGGCCCGATAAGGGTATTTTGGGATACGGGACATTTACCACTGTTGTACTGTTGTAAAGGGGATATGGTATATTTGAGACAAAGAGCTGGGATATGTGATATTTTGATTTTGAAAAACGGGATAATTAATATCTTCAATTTTCAAAGGGATATTTTAGTCCAGACTTACTGGGATATGGGATATTGAGACGCTCCTAAACAAGCCTCAATATCGCCATATATTTTACGAAAGGATATGGAGTAAATGAACATGAGACAATAACACATATGGTAACTCCATCTGCAATTCCTTTTAATGAGCTGTATGGCCATTTCGGAAATTAATTCATCAGCAGCACTACAACCCAAACATAGGAAATCCACAAAATTTCAAAAAATGCTAATAATTACGAAAGCCGGAAGGGGACTTCAGAGTTTCGACTTCTTACTTCTTACTTCTAACTTCTTACTTCTTACTTCTAACTTCATACTTCTTACTTCGATGTTGCAATCCGGAAAGGTAGCCTTTCCGGATTGCAACATCGACTTCGGTAGTTAATTTTGTAAGTTTTGTTGGGACTGAAAGTTTC
The DNA here is from genome assembly GCA_002080025.1 of Modiolus philippinarum. Classification (NCBI taxonomy): domain Eukaryota; kingdom Metazoa; phylum Mollusca; class Bivalvia; order Mytilida; family Modiolidae; genus Modiolus; species Modiolus philippinarum. The sequence goes on along the minus strand of MJUU01038743.1, from coordinate 20,964 downwards.
ATAGTTTATGACCTGTCACGAAATCAATAAATATTGATTGATAGCTTAAATGGTGCTAGAACTTCTACTAGCAATATTTGAACTATAATTCAAGACGATAACAATCAACCTGGGAACAGAGAAACCCTTGGGAGGGAGTAATTTTGAATACCACTGGATAAAGGGGTTGAGGGGCAGGGGTTAGCCTTACCTCTGGTTACCTACTTCTTGGGCGTGAAAGGTCTTGTATTTTTGTATTAACTGGGTCCTGAAGAACCCATCGTGCATGTCATCAATCTTATAAATTTGTGGCTTTCACGTTAAAAATGCTATGAAGTCACGCATCACGCCTATTATAAAGGGGTATTTTTCCCGATTCCCGCTCCAAAAAAAGAAAAAAAGGTCCGGACACCTTCAAAACCCCCCTTTATGTCTTAGATAACAGCAGAACAGCAGTTTAGGGTATGCATTCTGAAATATAAACTAATTCAATTGACAGAAAACTTCATATATAGGAAATCTTGTTCAATTTTGCAAAAGTCCTTGGACGATAAATTCTTGCAATCGGAAAAGATTGATTTGGTTTTTGTTCATCCTCTTTTTATACACCCCTTCGAGACGATATAGGTTGTACGGTGGAACTTAGTTCATCAAGGTAAGAGTGATAAGATTGGGAGGAAAATTTTATCACCCAGTCCAAAAAATCAAGGAAGTGGAGACATGGATACATACACATTTGCTGGATTTTAACTCAGAGCAGTGTCAGTACATCCTTAAATCTTCCCCCTTCTAGAATATTATGACTTGCAATTGTTTATTATAAAGGGATGAACGATACAGTTCTAATCATCAGAGTTTGGAGCTCATTCCCTGCTTCAGATGTTGTTTTATAAATATATTTCAAAATATGTCCATCTTCTAGTACTTCTTACTTCTAACTTCTTACTCCTAACGTCTTACTTCTTACTTCTTACTTCTAACTTCTTACTTCTTACTTCTAACTTTTTACTTCTTACTTCTAACTTCTTACTTCTAACTTCTTACTTCTTACTTCTAACTTCTTACTTCTTACTTCTAACTTCTTACTTTTAACTTCTTACTTCTTACTTCGATGTTGCAATCCGGAAAGGCTACGCTGACTTCCGTATTAATATTGTCAATGTTATGACTGAAGTTTCATTATATTATTCCTCTAATTTATGACAAATATGCAAAGGCAATAAAAAGTGATTGATGGATCGAATGGCGTTGAACGTCCTTATTTCAACATTTCAGCCAAAATCCAAGACGAGAACAAATTTATCAACGTGATTAGATTATTGATGAAGGGCGAGTCAGCCTTGTAATCCGTTTCCTACATACTACGGGACTATTGCGAGGATTCCTTAACGTGACCGGAGTGCATTTTTGTGTGTAATAAGCGATTTGTTTTATTTTCATCACGTCCAATTAAAATAACGGGTAAAGGTGTGCATTAACCCTTAACACATAGATTCATTTTCAGTTGATTTAGATACATGCAGGTTCCAAGTTTTATGGATAATATCCTTTTAGAGAAGAGTACTGAAGGTACCTCACATTCGTTTTAGAATTTTTCAAAAATCAGCATTAAAATCTACCCCTCCTGGAATACTAGGCAAGTAAAGGGATGCACCATAAATTTTGAGGATGAGGGTTGGGTGTTCATTCCCTGCTCTACATACTCAGTGTCGTATATCTTTCAAAATATTTCTAACATCTTGCTTCTTACTTCTAACTTCTTACTTCTTACTTCTAACTTCTAACTTCTTACTTCTTACTTCTAACTTCTTACTTCTTCCTTCTAACTTCGATGTTGCAATCCGGAAAGGTAGCCTTTCCGGATTGCAACACTGACTTCGGTATTAATATTGTCAATGTTCGGACTGAGGTTTCATTATATTATTCCTCTAGTTTATGAGTAATTGCCAAAGCAATAAAAATTAATTGATGGATCGAATGGCGTTTAACGTCCTTATTTCAACATTTCAGCCAAAATCCAAGACGAGAACAGGTTGATCAAGACATCAGGCTGAAGGGGAGTCAGCCCCGCAACCCATTAATCTACATACTACGGGACTGTTGCAAGGATTCTTTAACGTGAACGGTCTTTTATTTTTGTATGTAATAAGCGATGTGTTTTATTTGCATTATACCCAATAAAAATAGTGGGTAAAGGTTTGCATTTAGAAATATAAACTTATTCAATTTTCAATAACAAATTGTAGATACAGAAAATCGTGTTCAGCTTGCATTGGCCCCAACTTTATAATCCCGAAAAAAGAGTTTTAATTAATCTTTTGTTTTAGTTCACCTGACCCGTCCGTCCGTTTATTGTTCACATTTTGATCATCTCCTCTGAAACCAATTAAACAATTCAAGCAAACTTTACAGGAATAATCGGTATTGAAGGCGATTAACAAAAACTGCTCATTCCGTTCTGATCCAACACAAAACATACCTGCCAGCGAGGAACATAGTTTAACATTGGACCTTATTGGAAAAACATCATTTTCGTCATCTGCTCAGAACTTATGGAAGCAAATTCAACCAAACTGTACTGAAATGATGTCGTATGGATATATGGAAGTTCCTTTCGAAATGTACAAGGCTTGCACAAGGATTGCACATTTCTTTCCGATCTGACAAAAATATGGCCGCCTGTGCGGAACATATTCATGCAAAGAAATCAAAACACTTCTTAAATCAAAAGCCCCCCTCTAACTTGCCACGATTAAGACAGAACGTTGCCATGGAAACATTAATTTTCTGTACAATTAAAGCGTTTTCCATTTCCCAGATTGATTTTGCATTCAAAAATCTGTTCTCGTCTTGAATTAAAGTTTAAATATTTCGCTAGTTGGACGTTAGACACCGTTTAATCGGTTGGTCAATTTTTCTTGCTTTCGCAAAGTCCTATTAGACATGTTACGAAAGATGTATATGAATAAGCTTATGCCGATGAATATGTTGAAGTGTAACATAACAGTGTGGGATAGTCTCAAAATAATCAATTCAGTAAATAAAAAGCAGAATTCATGCGTTTCAGGAAATTTAAATTCTCAGTCAATTCGAAATGTCCGTCAACCAAGTTCAACTATTTGATAAAGAATTATCTTCAATAATACATGTCCCTGCTTTGGCAGCATTTTAATTTTCGAATTACACACTAGAAAGAAACAAGACGACACTCTTGACATTCCTTTATTTCAGTTAATTGTACTTTCCTTTTTCGCTGCGGGGATATTGACGTACCTGGTGTCTTTTTTATTTAGAATTGTTGACCTAATTGAATAGATTTTGATTTTTTTTTCAATATTACACAGTCTCTTCCAAAGTCAAACCCTTGTCCGGGACTCGTAATACAACGCGACTACAATATATAGAATAAATTGTGTATTTCATTCATGTTTAGGGGCAGTCAATAACCCGAAGCAGATGTGATTAAAAAAAATATAGCTGCAAAACCATAACATATAGGCATAAGGCGATTAATTTGTATAAGACACATTAATATCCATTGTGAATTCGACTACCCATAATTCTTATCATTTCATGTTTTGTGTGTTTCCTCATTCAGAAAAAGGTTAAAAAAAAACAATTACCAAAAGACGTATATTTCACTCCTGCCTTTAAAACTAACTAAATAATAATTTTTTCTTAATGGATCTGTCGAAGATTTACAATTTGACCAAGTGCTCTCGTGCACCATTTAAAGTATATCTTGATATATTTTTATTTTAAATTTTTGGATATATATTTACAACCAAGTAATTTTTTCATTGAATTATATAAATTACATGTAATTAAGAAAGTTTTCAAAAAGATATTAACAATGAAAGGGTAAGGAGTAAATGCTCATGAGACAAAGTCTCTACAAATACATGATTAAACCAAGCAATGGAACAACTCTTTTATTGTCGTTTTCCATATGTTGCAAGGACAATACATTGATTTTCATTATTAATTGGCTCCTGGTCGTGTCAGGTCAATATAATTGATTGAAAGTATGCTTAAGTTACAAGAAGTTGATTGACCAAAAGACGGAGTAGCAGCAAGCTTTCAAACAAGAAATACCATTTAAAACTATCACAATAACACAATTTATTTGGTAACAGGTGAAAATTAAAATAAAAAGATTAACGGATCACCAGACATACTAACTATTTGAGCCGACCGTACATCAGACAACTGTTTCATTCTTCAGTGTGTGATTCTCGTTTAGGGTAGTGGCATATAAGGGCAGCAAATTACATGTCATTAAAATACATTTATTTTCTACCTAATCTGAAGGACTTTAGAATGCGAAACAAACTTGTGAAAAACATTACCACGAGTCTATGTTAAAATAGTTTAAATACCCGCTGTTAAGTATTGATCTAGTCTAACAAAAGAAAGAAAATTGTGTAATCTGCATGGGTAAAAAGCTTCTAACACAATTTATTGCATTCTGAAAGTAAAACACATTTGTTAGCTGCACATTAAAAAAAAAGGAATAATATGATGTACAATAGATGTTTTGAAATTAACCCTCTTTAATTTGGTCGTTCTAGACATAAATGTGGACATACTCGTAAACATAATACCTTTTGTAACATGTCTATTATGCTAGGATCAATATAATGAAGAGTCTTACTTATAATCAAAGAATGAATATTATTAAATACCGGGTTGAATGTCCTTTGCCTGTCCAGGTTGCAACTTGTTGGAAGTAAGAAGTAAGAAGTTAGAAGTAAGAAGTTAGAAGTTAGAAGTAAGAAGTAAGAAGTTAGAAGTAAGAAGTAAGAAGTAAGAAGTTAGAAGTAAGAAGTTAGAAAGAATTTGGAAGATCTATGACAGCATTTAGAGCATGGAATGAGCACCAAACTGTGATAATTAAAATGTATTGTTCATACCTTCATTATGAATAATTGCAAGTCTTTATATTCCAGGATGGAAAAGATTTTACGGCTGAATTGGGAAATTGTATAGAGAATGTGAAAAATTATACATACCTTATGCCCAAAAGTACGAAACTGTCAAAATAAATATTAAAAAATACTAAAAGCAAAAACAAAAAACAAAACAAAAACAAACCAAAAAAAAAAAAAAAATATATATAAATAAAATAAACAAAACAAAACAATCGAAAAATACTAGGTTTGACTGTTAATTACATCGTTTGAGTTCCATCTGCACACTTCCTATAATTTTAATAGATACGTGCTTCAAGATAAAGTGAAGTAGGAAATCTTCAAATAAGACTCTGACAGAGTTTGTAGACTTCGGTTCATGCTAATTCTAAAATAAACGTAGTTTCTTTTAAAGGTATGTTTACAGCAGTTGACTTAACACTACGATGTCTGACAGGGGTATGTGTTTAAATCCAGCAAGCGTGTACGTTCCCAAGCATCCACTCTAACTTTGTTATCATACCTGCCTAAATCAAAAGAGCTTTACAATACAATCTGAATCGTCTTCAAGGGGTGTAAAAGCGTATTACTCAACAAATTTTAAGGGTGTGTGCTAATGCTAAGTCGAAGACATAATACAAATAAAATACATCGCTTATTACACATAAAATGCAAGACAGTTCACGTTTGAGATTCCTTGCAACAGTCCTGTAGTCTGAAGATGTCCGGTTGCAAGGCTCACTCCCCCTTAATACTCTTTTACCAGTGGCAATCAGAATTCTCCCCTCCCAGTGTTTTTCCTTTTCCCAAATAAATCATGTTTTTATAAACCTGTTCTCGTCTTGGGTTTTGGCTGAAATATTGAAAGTAGGACGCTAAACGCCATTCAGTCTATCATTTTTATTGCTTTCGCCATTAGTCATAAACTATGAAACCTTTAGTTCAAAGTAAATGCCAAAGTCGATGTTGAAATTCGGAAAGACTACCTTTCCGATTTGCAACATCGAACTAAGAAGTAAGAAGTTAGAAGTAAGAAGTAAGAAGTCGGAACTCGGAAGTAAGAAGTAAGAAGTTAGAAGTAAGAAGTAAGAAGTCTGAAGTCGGAATTCGGATGTCCCCTTCCGGCTTTCGTAGTATTCCGTTGGTTTTTTAAAACGTTTCTGGCCAGTTCTGAAAAGAAAATTATAGCATTCGTTGATTTGTCATTTGTGTTTCACAGAGTTGTTAAATATAATACCGTTGCATGTAATTATATAATTCAGAATAATGATCGATGGACACATTTATCAACATTTCTTCTAGAAGTGATTGAATTAAAACACTGCTGTTATTTTTTAAACACATTATATGATTAAGTACACTTTGTATATTATACATTCTTGAGAGAGAGAATTGAGTAAAAAATACCTAAGTTACTGTGAATTCTGCATATGCGCATTTCGACAACTTACTTCTCTTCAGTGCAGATCAAATCACAACATCTGTAAACTCATAAACCGAAATATGTGTAAAATCTGATAGAGAACAAATAATCAATAAAGTATTCAATAAGATGAATAAGAAATATTGAATAGAACTGAAACTCATTACATGCAATTATCACGTAATTACAGTAGGGTGCAGACATAACCTCTCTTTCAAGTTAACTTGGGGAGCAGTCATGAGTATAGTCCTAAGTTAACTTGAAGTTAACTTGGAGCAGTCATAGAATCCTGACTGCTCTGACCAGTCATAGAGCCCTGATTGCTCTAACCATGAAGTCATAGAGTCGTGACCGCTCTAACTTGTCATAGAATTCTGACTGCTCTAACCTGTCATAGAGCCCTGACTGCTCTGACCAGTCATAGAGCCCTGACCGCTCTAACCTGTCATAGAATCCTGACTGTTCTAATTAGTCGTATAGCTCTTAAACAATACAAGACTGCAAAACTCAAAATTCAATACAGCGATGGATACGTTCCACATACCCTACACACTCACACGACGCACAAGTTTTTCATACTTTGAGTGCAATTTTCTTCAATTTTGCCGTAACTGTATCAGAACTATCAGAAAAGAGTTGTCACTTTTATGTTTTCGAAAATTGTAATACTGTAAAGGACCAGATAGGATAAGCTTCTGTGAGCGGCCCCCAAATTTGCAAGAAAATAAAACTAATTTAAACCCGAAACTTAGTTGTGATTAATGAACACCATTACATGTTCTTACGGTAAATGAAACAAAATTCCATACATTAAGCTATCTTTCAATCAGGGAAGCCCCTTATCTTTGGTAAAAATGGGATTTTGACGGAAAATCGTGATTTTCATCGCATACAAACGATTATTTTACTACGAGCGACTACGTTAACCAAGTGCATATTTGGACAAAGTACGCTCCGTTTGTCACTCTACCAGTTTTTGAAAGGTTTTGTTGGTTCATGTAGTCGCTGATATTAAAATTCGAAAAAAGATCCTTGAAAACATCAACTTTCCTCGGAGGAATCAGTAATAAAATATCGGTTACGAAACGTCACAGGTGACATTCCGCAAAATACGGGTACAGAAGGCAGACAGCGTCGGTGGTTGTTTTCACACACAAGGACAATCTATGACCTAATACACGTGTTATTAATAAATGTTTTCTCATTAAGAGATATTTTGATTACCACAATTCATCGGCAAACGAATTCCAAAGCCAAAATGCAGAATGAAGAAATTCCGGAAAATCAAAAAAAAAAAAATTAAAAAAAAAAGATAAATAAATAAATAATTAAATAAATAATAACCTTGATATTTCAGTAAGAAGTTTGCAAACTTTCGAGAGTTTCAGAAGAAAGGTAAAAAGTGAAAACTTCAAACCCCCGAAGTGCTATAGAGGTGGTTCCAGACCTTTAAATATTATTCATACTCGATTACGATATCAACGCAGTTCTTTAAATGCAGACCTGTATATAGCCAATATAGTTGATAACCCGAAATGCGATTGCGGAGCACAAAATGAAGATGTAATTCACTTCTTTTTGAAATGTCCGAACTATACTCAACAAATAACTTCTTTTAATGATCCAGAAATAAGAGGCTTTACCCTAGACATTGAAACAATACTTTTTTGCAACCCAGATTTAGATCCTCGTGTAAATTCTAAAATATTTGAAAAAGTTCGTCTGTATATTAGCCAAATAATGAGATTTCCCACAGGTCAGTAGAGTCTTAACACATTGTTTTTATAAATTGTATTATCTATGTTTATACTACTTGTTGCTATATTGTATAATTTATATTATAAGGAGAGGACAGTCGATAAGTTGTGATAACTTGTTGTCCAATGGTCCGTGTAACACTTAACAGTTCAAAATACTAAATCTTTTTGAAATTTTAATATCTTAAAAGTTTGACCATAAATCTTAAATATCAAAATTTTAAAATTTTGAAAATTTAATCAATGTATTAAAATTTTAAAAACATCAAACTTTCAAATTTTCGGACATTTGATCAAACTTCGAAATTTGTGATCTGAACTTTCATATTTGATTAATTCGCCTTTTTAAAAGTTTGATTTTCGATTTTTGGCTAAAAATACAAAACTAAACAAATTCACTGCGAGAATGTTGTGAATCGGCTAGTTTTTTTTAACGGCATACGAGCTATATATGAGTTGATAATTCATCTATAGAATTTAAACAATATTTCAGTTATAAAATTCAGTTAATTTAGATGGGAGGGTGGGATAGACAAGGGCACTAATCTTCATTTGTGTGTCTGTTATTCGTGTGTAGATTTGTATTTACAAAAATGTATAATGCATATAGTTTAAAGATATCTACACCATTGACATCAATTCGTATCTTTGAGAGGTGGCAGGTACCCGAGAGTAAAGTAAAAGGACGAACATCGTGAGTTAAGTGGGCTAGAACCGAGGATAGTAGGGAAGAGAGCGTGCGATGGATACGTCAGAACTCTTAATGTAAAGAAGAACATAGTTGCCCCTTTGATTAACCAAAAATATATAAGTTATGCATATATAGATACGATACATTGTAATTTTCTGTTGTCTTGTCATAAATAATCAGAGATTTCGAAATAAATATTGCATATTACCCATATTCACTCAATCAGCTGCGATACCATAGCTCCTATGGTTAATTTTGCTTTTTTTTAAATTGTGCTGCACCATGTGCAATGTTTGGCCGCATAATTGTTGCGAAAAATCGAACTGACCTAATCACAATTACTTGACATGCTCACTGTGCCGTGACATTAATGTCACAGACAAAAGCCATGTATCAGACTGTCATGTACTACCCAAGACCAACCCATATACCAAATATCATTGACCTACTACCTATACATGTAGTTACTGAGAAACTGACCAAATCACAAAAAAAAAACATTGTACGCCTATGTCTCGCTTTCCGCGCCGAGACGAAAACTGGAGACTCAGGAGGCTGAGTCTGTATCGCTGTCCTAACAAAATACCTCGAAGCCTACTATTTTAAGTTTAAACAAACACAAAATTTATATTAGGTCTTTACCTTAGGATAGAACATCCCCTTATGGTTTTCAATCTCACCTGTGTAAATTGGGCATAGGACATTTAGGCTTTTTTCTGTGATTCGAGTGGACACTTGTGCGTCAAAAACTTGGACATTTGCGCTTTAATTTTTTCCATACCTGTATTAAACTGAACACCCATTTGCGGTTTTTCTTTTTAGTGGTGTAACCTGATATACAAATGGCCCAAATCTTTCGAAGTTCACTATAAGGAACAAGTTTATGCAACTCGCGTCGCGAAATAATTTTTCGTGTATTTAAATGCTATTTTCACTTTAAACGGCGCATGAGGGGATTAAGTAGAGCTCAATTTGTTTTTGCACTTGAATATAAATATTCACGACAGTAAGAATAAACATTTTATGTTATTATAGTGACCTTAAACGACACTGCTTGTGGCCAATACCTATAACTTTTATTGAAGGCGTAGACGTTCCACTGTACAAGCATATGTAATGGATTTTGAGTTATTTGTAAAATAAGACACATTTACCACTATGTCTCTTTTTAGTAATAGCAGCCATGTTGTTTGGTTTGCGGACTAATCGAACGTAATTATGAAACTGCATACCATGGTGGTGATTCAGGCCAAGTTTGGTTACAATTGGTTAAAAGAGACTACTGATTCACCTACTTCAGCTTCCTACAGAAGATATTTTGATATACATTGACGAAGACGGACGTTTGAAATCTAAGGTTTATGACAAACGTGATGATTTTAACTTACCAATTATGAACCTTCCCTTTCTGAGCAGCAATATACCTACCTCTCCAGTGTATAAAGTGTACATTTCACAGCTGATTCGTTACTGTGGCATATAATTATTCAATGTTTTTAAATAGAGCCAAGACACTGTCCAAAAAGCTGATAAGTCAAGGATTTGTTCAGCCTTTGTTTCTTCCATCCCTTCAGAAATTCTATGGCCGTCATCATGAATTCATTGACAGATATGACATGTCTGTGTCTCACGTCTTCACGAATGAATTTGGCAAAAACCGGTTATGGCTTTACCCTGGACTGACTCACTGATAGTGTGACGGATGTCGCTTAGAGGAATTGGATATGGTTACTCTTCCAGGGCACCTGATGTCACTCCTGGTTTTTCATGGGAGTTGACACTATGGGTGCTTTAGTTCTTAACGTTGTTTATTTCCGTGCCTTGTGGTTGTCTAACGTCCTTGTTATGTCTTTGTTTTTCTCTGTTGCCGTTTTTGCTATGTCTTAAGACTTTGACTCCTGCGATCATCTCTTCCCTTGTTCCTTTGGTATTCTACTGCTGTTGTTTTTAGGCCTCTCAATTTCAGAGGAGAAGATTTTTTAAATTGTTGACGGACGCAAAGTGATGACAAAAGCTCACATTGCCATTTAGACCAGGCGTAATATACATATTTTCGGTTAATTAAATGAACAACTACGCTCTTCTTTACATAAGAGTTCTCACATATCCATCGCATGCTTTCCTTCCCCGCTACCCTCGGTTCTCGTCCACTTTCCTCACGATGCCCGTCCCTTTACTTTTTACACCCAGGTTCCTGTCACCCTCAAAGGTACGAACTGACGTCAATTGTGTATACGCAGATATCTCTAATCTAGATGCATTATAATTTTTAATACAAATCTACACACGAATAACAGACACACAAATGTAGATTTATGCCCTTGTCTATCGCACCCCTCCCAATGTTATAACTGAAATATTCTATATATTCAATAGATTTATTATCACCTCCTATATAGCTCGTATACCAGTAAATTTAGCCGATTCACAATACTCTCTCAGTGATTTTTATAAGTTTTGTATTTTCAGTCAAAAACCGAAAATTCTAACTTTAAAAATAGCGATATAATCAAATATTTTGAAATTTTGATTTTTTAGATTTATGGTAAAATTTTTAAAATGTAAAAATTTCAAAAAGTTTTAGGATTTTGAATTGTTAAGTATTGCACGGACCTCCAATCCCTTTGCTTGTTATATGCAATAAAATAGAATAAAACTAAAGAAAAAAAATACGAATTGAGAAAGCATGTGAAAGACAACATAACTAAAGTGTGAACCCCTACAGAACTACAAAAATTGGCGTATTCAGTTTTTCGTCCCGTAAGTCGTGGATAAAGAATGGGGGAGGTCATGTTTTTGTTACGGGATCGCTTAGTTCACAATGAATAGAGGCAGTTATATTGTATTTTCCCTTTCAATATTGTATGCCTCACATTGAATAACATGATTCGGACATAAAGTTGTAGTTTGTTATATATCACTGGCGAATAAGTTCACCCGGACAACACATGTCTTTTATAGAATAAAGTTAAATATTGTAAGACATGAATGATTATTAATTTTTTTTTTTAATTAATGAAATTGAAAATATTCTAGATGAAATCTTTATTTCAATTCCAGAAAAATTTACAAATTTGAATGTTTGGCACTGTGGCATATTTCTCGTAATACGGTTCCAAGTTACAAGATACGTACAATTTTTTACTAAAAAAAAATCAATCAAATTTTACTATTCGAAGCTCATTCCGTATAAACTTGCAAAAACTATAACATTTTTTTTTTTTTTAAATCTGAGGACTCTTTCTTTTTAGTCCTATATGCTATAGCCCTATGCTTATTCATTCTTTATTTTTTACATCCGTGTTTTTACGAAATGGTGAATGGCAATTCTGATGTATTGTAAATAATTTCATTAGTTTCAAGGAGAGGATTCTCATCATTAATTTTTTTCTCTCTGAAATCTTGCATGCCTCATTTTTAATATACCGTTTCGGTCAAAGAATTGACTTTTCTGTATTGTTTTTGCAAACGACGGGCAGAGACGAATAATGATTGTTTAAGGAAAAAATAAATTGTAAACTAGTATTAATTTAAAAGGTCGTGAGTAAAATTATATTCTAGGGTAAATTTTTCATTATTTTGTTAAATAATCAATTATGTTTCATATTCATATATGATGTAATGTACATATAATGAAATATAAGAATTTCATTACGAACATGATTCTCCGTGACGTAATTGGTCGGGCATATTCTCTTTAAAGGGGTATGATTTGGGTCTATCCAGACACGATTTGATGGAAATCTGGGTATATTTCCCCATTCCCTTTCCAGCCAACGGCTTTCTCCCGGTTTCCATTTCATGATCATTTTCTCCCTTCTCCCTATCTTGTCCCTTTTCTCCTTTTTTCCTTCCCATTTCTTCTTTCTTCCGACCCTCTCTCCTTTATCCCACCCTTCTTTTCTTTTTCCCTTTATCCTGTCTACCACCTCAGACATATTACAATTTTTTTTTCATTTCGAACAAATGTCTTATAAGAGAATTCTGTTGTTAAATAAAAAAGATCCAGTTACAATTTACGCAAAGAATATTTGCGTGAGCAAAAAGTATTTTATAGTTTCTTATTACTCTTAATTTGCCTCTTTAAAATTCTTGAGTCAAATTTTGTTGTATGAAAAGGAAAAAGCAGTGGATCAAAATGTGAACATTATGGTGGCTTGTTTGTGCTATGTCGTGATAACCTTATAAAACCAATTGCGATCTAACCGCTCAACGGGAACATGTATTGGACTCAATGCACCTTTGACCTTCGAAACATGAATATACAACATACAAATAAACCTAATTAAGTTGTAATTTCATTAAAATGATTAAATTGAAATATAGAAACGACGAGAGTTATAATAACACGGAAATGAATAGCTGTTCGAACAAGACATTAAAATTCGAAAGTTGTAAACCCGCCGACCGTTGAGATATATTACATATTAATAAGTCATTAAGGGGTCATATTTTTGACTTCTAACATGGATTTGGTGTTACATAAAAAGGTTTGGGTGAGAAATGCTAATAAAATGAAAATGATGCGCACAGTAATGTTATATGTGATATTAGTACACATGTATTTCTGACAAACATCAGTGGCGGATCAAAGGGGTTCGGGGGTGCAAGTATTTTTTTCTGGAGAATTTTCATCGAATTTGGGAAAAAATTGCCAAAAGAGACCAAAACTAAGAAAAATACTCTAGAATCCTTTCACCCACTTTGAAGGCTTGAGCAAGCGGCCTCACAGGGAAAATTAAAATCTTGAAAGGTCTTCCTGGAGTACCCAATCTTTTTTTCTTTCTATCATGGTATAGCCTCATGGCGACTTAAAGATGAAAAACAACAATAAAAACATTGCTCCTTTGCTTGTTTTTACCATATATTTGTAGAGACTTTGTCTCATGTACATTTACTCCATATCCTTTCATTTACTATCTGAAAAGTTGCATGTTATACATTCGTCAAATAAACCCAATTAACACTATCGGCCAAGTGCGAATCAATGAGATCATTACTAAAGTCTAAACAATAGATGCGATCCCGATAAAGAAATCATAACTGTAATAAAATCAATAATGTTTATTACAGTAATAATGATTTTTTCAACTATCGCATGACTTAATACCGAAGTTACTGTGAATTAAATTCTGCATATTTGCATTTCGACAACTTATGCCTCTTCAGTGTAGATACAATCTAAACGTTTGGATGACGATAAACTCAAAGATATAAACAAATAACCAATATGATCTAAATGTAAAGCCAAAATCAGCTAAGGGCAGAGCTTTGCATGAGGGAGATACTCCTTAGTTTTAAACAAAATTTACAAAAAATTTGATATTTTGTAAGGTTCCAAATATAATCGTTTTCGGGTCAGCACCGAAGTACTGACTATTGGGCTGGTAAATATCCTCGGTGAATAACCGTCCACCAGCAGTGGCATCGACCCATTGGTAACAAATGACTAAATACTGAAGTTGAATTCTGCATATGCACATTTCGACAACTTATGTCTCTTCAGTGCATATATTGCTTAACTATAATAATGATCTCGTCAATTCGCACTTGGCCGATAGTGATTAAGGTGTAATTTCATCAAAATGACGAAAATAGTGATATTGAAAACAAAAAGATTGGAAACGAATAACTATTGAGTCATGTATCAAAAATTGAAAAATACTTCGTGACACTAGTCTCTGTTTTGCACCTTTAAAACTGTGTTGAGTAGTTCGCACACCATATATACACTAGATGATCTGCTTTTGAAAAGATGTCCGGTAAGTTCGCATTTGATCTTATATAGCCTCCAGCGAGGAAAATAGTTTTTAACATTTGACTCTTATAAAACACAAAAATCTTTTCATGGACCAATGTTCTTTTTTTTTTTTTCAGAACGTCCTCGCTCAAACAGATATAGCCGTCATGGAAATGTAGGCAAGTAACGTTGACGTTTATAAATGTTTTTGAAGCTTCGATCCTTTTAAACATTATCAATGCCAATCATGGTCTGAGTAAGCACAACGGGCTCTTTGGAACATGTTGTGATAAATACACACTATCATGAAAGTGCGAATGGGAAAAACGGTTGACTTGCATTCCCTGCGAAATTGACTTGTGTGTTACAGATGTATTATGGGAAAACAAACAATCAGTAAGACGAAAATGTGGCTTTTAGGTTAAAATACTTTTTTTTCTAACAGAAATTAGTATTTAACGTTGAAATATATAAGTCATAAGCATTATTATGACTACAAAATACCTTTATGATAGAATAATTTAAAATTTGACATATTTTCAAGGCATTTTAGCTACCTATGATTTTAGGTAATAATTTCATTATTAAAACATCTGTTCTTTTTACAAAACATGTCTTTCGCATTTAGCAACCTAGGTACATCATTGTCAAGCAGCATCATATCGTTACAGCTGAAAATTCCAGTAAATGCGAAAGGGTTTTGTCTTGAGAGCGAAAGTTTACTTGCACGATGGCTACAGTTTTCTTGCATGAAAAGTCAAGAGGAGCGATAGTTTACTATGATGAATTTTCAAAATAGTGCGATCGGACATAAAACTTCGTATTTCGTTTGCTAATCACCACCAGACGGCTACTTTAATATTCGATTTGTAAAAAGGGTACAATAATGTAAATAAATGCTCAATATTGTTCTTACAAAGAGCTTAATGAACGATTGATGCTTTAAAATGTAATTTATATGCTATTGTTTATTGTGTAGTGGGCTAAAGTTAACTCTGATTTATGCTATAGTTGGTTATTGTACTCCCAAAAATTATCATAATTTACTTGGGTGTTCACAAAACAAATGAAAATATCAATGAAAGTAACAGCTTTTTAAATGTAGGAAAACAAATGCGTATTTTGAAAATATTAAACGATTCCAAACGCTTTACAAATGAAACATTTTTATCCTTTGAGTTTTATTATGATGGACCGGACTCAGATTTGTCTATTACCTCCAATTTCTACAACTTATAAAATACAAGCTACCACATAAGTGTCAATAATGTGAAAAAAAAATCATGAGACTTGCGAAAGTTAGTTGATAACAAAATACCGAAGTTACTGTTATTTTTTCTGCATATGCGCACCTCGAGAACCTATTTCTCATCAGTGCAGATCAAACTAAATCATTTGGAAGTCCTTGAATCCCGCCGTGCGCGGTCCCGGCTTATGAATAGGCCCGCAGCATCCTCTGAGCTTGGAGTATGAGTCTTCCTAACAGAGGCCCGGTACCTGTATCGGTTTTCAGGGGCTCCGGCTACAGAGCTGCCGGGCGCGTCCCCAGTTGGTTGATAGGGGAATGCCCTGTCTATGCGGGATAGTCAGGTCATAATACGGAAAGCCTGACCGCGAACCATTGTAGCCAAACTGTTTGGAGAAACGCCACGCTCCATGCAGTATAAAGACCCCTTCTATATTTCTCTAAAGAGAGCAGACGCACTGGGTGTCGTATGGAAGGCTAAATTTCCTGCCCCTACCCATTTCTCCCATTTTCAAAGGCAATCAAAAGTCGTTACCCCAGTTGTCCCTTCCACCTTTATTTCTTTCTTCTTTTACTTACAATTTTTTGCATTGATTAACTTGTTCTCGTCCTGATATAGCTGAAATATTGCTCATTGGACGTTAAACTCTAACTAATCAATCAATCAATCAATCCTTGAATCGAATAACGTGTAAAAGCTGATAGAGAACAAATAACCAAATGAATCTAAATAGAAAAGCCAAAACTCAGCCAAAATACGGGACTTTTGAGATAGGAACTCTCGTGCAATTGACGGCGAAAAAAATCACCCAGGATACCAGTCAGAAGGAATACTGGATTTCTAAACGCATTGAAATAAATATATACCACATAAAAAAAAAACAAACTATTTATGAAATTGAGGTGAATTTATAATTTTTTCTATATGACAATTTTTTAAATAAATTTTAATTGCCCTAAGAATTAACCTTAAGCGCTACAAATGGATTAAATATAAATCACCCTTAGCTCAACAGTTTTCATTAATTACTTATTCCCTCTCCATGTATTGGTGTATTGATTTTTTACGTATAAAAATAGAGCTATTTCTGGGTTAAAGACGATTCAAAAGTCTCTTATTAATATGTAAATACACTTTAACACTATTCCAATTGAAAAAGCATAGAAATTTGGTAATCATGACTAAATACCGAAGTTACTGTAGAATATGCATTCTCTAATTTCTAGCAAATTTAAACACCTCCTGGCTAATTGGTTATCGAAATAATAATCAACATGGGTATTGTTTGATCTCAGCTGGCGATTGGTCAATCATGTAAATGTCTCGTGTTTCTAGAAATAGTGCAACCGGATGTTGATGAAATTTACACCTGTATCATTGTCTAGCGAAACGGTTTTTGCAGTTTTATGACTAAGATCACTCCATTTATTGACAATATGACATTCTTATCAAAAATATTATATTCTACACCCCTTTCAATGAATGGCGCAATGATACACATCGCAACGATGAAAGCAACAAAGTGGCGGCCTACTTGATACTCGAGACTAAGGAGATCGCTTTACTTCAAATAAATTGAGTAGAAATTCGAGAAACAATCTCTAACATTGTTTTCCGGTTTATTACGATAATTTCTCACATCTCGATAGTTAAATTTTTACATTTTAAAGTTCTCGGGTAAATCTCGAGCTTTAAAATGTGAAAATTTAACTATCTCGATGTGGGAAATATACGTAATAAACTGGAAACAATGTTAGAGACTGTATTTCACTATTTCCTATGGGAGTTTGAATTACTAGTATTGCCATGGGAAAAATATTCCTACTGAAGTTAAAGAAATCCCATTGCGGTAGTAAAAGTCCTATAAAAAATTCTAAATCCCAAGAGAAACAGTGAAATCCATAAAAAACTGTATTGGGTGTGGGGTTTTCTCACCGTTCATTGAAGATCTTATGGTGGCTTTGAGTTGTTATTACTCCCCTTTGGGTCGTTGTCCCTTTGACACATTCCTCGTTTCCCTTTTTTCTGTATTTTCCATGGGATTTTGAAAATCCCATATTTCTTTTTAATTGCTGCTGTGTTAAATCATTAGATATAGAGTTACAAATATGATTTTGTTCAGCTCTTTGCGATTTCGTATATTTTGGTTATTCAAACTGCTTGGTCAGAATTTTCAAAAATGGTAGCACAAGATTTGTAATCATAGAAATTGCAAATTTGAATTGGAGTGAGTTAATATTTAAAACACTTTTGCAAAGTTCTCAATATAATTTGACAGATAATTTGACAGAATAGAGTAGCGTCAAAATGAGATCTTGGAACTTACATCATGGAAAAATGTACAGCAGTGATACAAAAAAAACTGTCGCGCATATGCAAGAAAATTTCGCTTTAAGATATCTGAGTAGACGAGTTAACTATAACGATGAATTTCCTGACCACCGTCGTTTGTTTCAGTATATATCTTCTATCCGTTGGATTTGATTTGTGCAAAATGACTTAAACTGCACGAAATACTTTCAAGTATATAATATATAAGATTCAAAACTGTTGATGGTGATGTTGTTCTTAAAATGCCGTTTAAGTCAAATAACTGACCCGAAAACACTCAATTTGTCGATTTTATTATGCTTGTTGAAAAGAAAAAAAAATAAGATACAGAACGTTAGTTTAACGAGAAGTATTAAGAAAATGGGATGCAACAATTATATCTTGAATTATGTAAAAATATCGTTTTAATTGAGAAAAATCCAGATATATCAGACGACAAAAAAATTTCGAATGTAAGTAAACTTTACGGAGAATGCAAGTCAACCGTTTTTCCCATTCGCACTCTCAAGATAGTGGACATAACATGAACTTCGTAAGGATTGAAACAAGATGCGTTGTTATGGCAAAATAACTCTCAGTCAAAAATGAAAGGATAGAAACTTTATTTCTAATAATGCAGGTGGCATAAACAACTGTTAGTGTCTGTTGTCTTCTTTTTCTTTACTTGAGAACTAACCAAAACACCTTTAGTAGCAAGATACATTATTTCATCGCTATCTTTGATGTGTATTAGATTATTAGATCTGTAAGTCTCGTCATGTAACACCGAGGGTTCACGATGAAATTGTATTTGAAAACTTTTCCCGCCAAAACATGAAGGTTAAGGATTATAAATATATGTTTGAAACATCACATGTTTCCATACAAATGCAAATTTCATTGGCAACTTATGTTCCCAAAAGTCTAGAAATTAAACGAGACTTACAGAATCTATTAGTGGGACCGCCAAATACTGTCAAATGNNNTTTTTTTTTTTTTTTTTTTTTTTTGTAAGGAATCTTTATATTGGTTGTTTTGTGTTCAGACGTTTAGCGTTGTCAAAAATTTTGCCATCGTCAACGCATTATTCTGATAAAATTCTGCATTTGCTCTTGCCATGGTTTCTTACCTGGGCATATCACGAGACAGTCATCGTACAACTCGTAATCCCATATCTTTGACTCTGGAATGTCTCGACTTCCTGCAAATAATATATAAACATATCAAAAGATTTTTTTCTGATGTAAAAAGGCCTTCCATCTTTATTCAAATATTAGATAAATACGGTGACAGTTATTTATTAAACAATGAGGGGATATGGAGTAAATGCACAAGAGACAACGTTTCTACAAAAACGTGGTAAAACCAAGCAATGGAACAACGGTTTTATTGTTGGTCTTCATCTTAAAGTCGTCATTAAGCCTTCAACAATTAGACTTTATAATGTCTCATGGTACTCCTTGAGCCGGATTGAGTGGAATTAATTGCTAAATGTTGAGCAATGCTACATATAGGGTCTTTTTACCCGTGGATGCTGGATCTTCCACAAAAAATACAATTAACTGGCAAAGTATTTTTTCAACATCTGTCAGCCATTGTCCAACAAAGATTCATAGAAGACATTCGCAGCATCGTGACAACTACAGGGCACTCATCGAGTCAATTGTAAGAAATCTTGGCATAACAAAAAAGTCATGTGTGGGCATTTGAAACAGAATGGTCAGATTAACATTAAAAAACTTTGAAGGTATGAAAGTATGTGTGTTTATTTACTCCATATCCTTTCGTGAAATATTTAATACAGGAGTTTGTCTTTTATTGCAGTGTGGAGTTGGTAAAACGATTCCCCGTGGTCGAGATGTGTGCTCTTTATTTTTCTTAGATATGGTGTACTTGTACATGAGATAATATCTCATGTGTACACTTTGTTCAATTACTATTATCTAAATTTATGTAAATTCTAAAACCGAAGGATTAACTCCCTCCATCGTAGTTTTTTCCTTAGCTATATTTGATATTACTGATTATTCGGATTTCGTTTTGTTTTACGCATGATAAACATTTTTTGAAATTTCCTTTGTATTGGTTCTAGTGCTGCTAATAAGGAATAAATTTCCGAAATGGTCATACAGCTCATTATAATTATTGCAGTTGGAGTTAACATATGTGTTATGGTCTCATGTTCATTTACTCCATATCCTTTCGTGAAATATTCATATGAGATATTGTGTCAAGAACATTTACACCATAACTAGAATATATATAGAGAGCATACAAATATCGCATAGGGAATTTTTCACTGACTCCACACATAAGGAGAGACAAACTATTGTCTCACTGACTCCTGACTTAAGGAGAGACAAACTATTGTCTCACTGACTCCACACTTAAGGAGAGACAAACTATTGTCTCACTGACTCCACAATTAAGGAGAGACAAACTATTGTCTCACTGACTCCACACCTAAGGAGAGACAAACTATTGTCTCACTGACTCCACACTTAAGGAGATACAAACTATTGTCTCACTGACTCCACACGTAAGGAGAGACAATCTATTGTCTCACTTACTCCACACTTAAGGAGAGACAAACTATTGTCTCACTGACACCACACTTAAGGAGAGACAAACTATTGTCTCACTGACTCCACACTTCAGGAGAGACAAACTATTGTCTCGCTGACTCCACACGTAAGGAGAGACAAACTATTGTCTCACTGACTCCACACTTAAGGAGAGACAAACTATTGTCTCACTGACTCCATACTTAAGGAGAAACAAATTATTGTCTCACTGACTCCACACTTAAGGAGAGACAAACTATTATCTTACTGACTCCACACTTAAGGAGAGACAAAGTATTATCTCACTGACTCCACACTTAAGGAGAGACAAACTATTGTCTCA